>APFE030315772.1:0-14634 GCA_000404065.3 Pinus taeda | reverse complement strand
AAACATCGTTCCAGTATACACACTTTTCGTTTTTAGCACTGTTTTTGATGTTTTTTTGGGGTTTTTAGGCCAGAGTTCCCGTTTTGAGTCTATAGTTCCCGTTTCAAAGTTTACATTGTTAAGTGTGTTTGTCTTCATTGTTATATCTTTCTTTCTTGTTGGTCCGCACAACCAGGTTGCTCGCAGGACAAGCCTTCACCAACATGGGTCAACCAATGCACTGGTGGCTACATTGGAAATATCACTTCGCGTGATCAGGCCCATGCACCATTAGCTTAGGAGTAGGAGTAGTGTTTGCTTTCAGTTGGTTTGCTTGCATGCTTCTTTGCTTACTTGTTTTGTTTTTTTGTTTGCTTGCTTGCTTGTTTGATTACTCACTTTGCTTTCACTTTTGCTTTTGCTTCTACTTTGCTTTGTTTTTTATTTTCTTGTTTTGTTCATAGGTTAGTTTCACATGAAACCATGTATGACTCTTGAAACAAGCTAGGTAAAATACAAGAGGCCTTGTACAACTATCACTACTTGGTTATTTGTGATAAAAACCTCTATATGAAGAACTTGTTACTTTTAATCCATGATATGTCGATGGAAAATATATATTGTTAAAAGTGAACCTTGGGGAAAACACAATGCTTGCACGCTAACTAGTGTCACCTACTCTAGTCGGTTGTTTTGGGTTAACCCTTGTCAGCTCAGTTAAGTAGAGTAAGGTGAGGGGGAAAACCTTAACAGGCACGTTAGAGGTACAATAAACTACTTTTCTACAATAACAACCTTTTCTTCTCTCAATAAGTCAGGATCCCTTTTCTGCCTCTCAAATGAATAAGTGTTATGCACAGTTGTGAAAATGAAAAAATGAAAGAACAAAAAGTTAAAAGTGAAAATTTTAAAAAATGAAAAATGAATAAGGCGAAAGAAGAGAAATGCTTCCTACACAAAGATGTGATGCAAGTAACTCCGTCGGGGTATTGACCAGGCTCGCTAGTAGCAGAGCCATGCTTGTGTTCCTATGTGACTCTACGAGGGTACTGTCCAGGTCTACTGGCAACAGAGTAACACCAGAGATGAAACTAAAAATCTAATGACTATACTGCTAGTGCACCAACATACACCTCAGCCCCAATCGAAACAAATGTGTTTCCTTAGCTTGGAATGTGTGTCAATCGATCAAGAGCTTGGCAAATGCTACATCTTACAATCGAGCTAGTGTGAAACCAAGATGAACTGAGAACTGAACAATACTTCCAAAGGTGTTAGACTTTCTTTTCATGAACAAGGTCCATTCAGAGAGCTGGAGTTCTACCAATGTGTCACCAAGTGTTGTAGCAGCTACAACCACCCTCCAAAATTTTTCCTTAACTTCGTTTTGGAGGCTTCCTACAAACATTTCACAGCAACATGTCTTGCTTTGTTAAGTACACAAGCTTGAGTAATTTTCTTGTAGAATGATAGCCTGTCCATAAGATCTTATTGCATTTCCCTCACAGTTTGTTCTTCTAGATTTGGTCCAATTGTAGGTTGAGTATCTCCCTCAAGAAATTACACAATTCTAGAGGGCAACCAGCCTTCCCTCCAGAAATTGCGCAATTCTGTCTGGCATACTGTTGGGCTCCAGAATTGCTCAAATCTACCGGTCAAGCGTCACTAAGAAAATTGTGTAATTCTTCCCAGCAGGGTTGCTCAGCCTAGGAATTTCACAATCCTAGGAAGCAGGCAGCACACAGACGCTCTGCCCAGAAATTGTGCAATTATCTTAGGTAGGTAGCCCAACTCCCTCCCATAAATTTGCATTTTCTCCTAGCAGTTGAGCAGGCTCTTGCATGTGCAGTTGAGTTGACCGATTCCCTCCAGGACCGAGCAAAAATGGTTTTCATGCATGGGCTACTCTTCCCAAGGCTACATGCAAAGGCATCCCTTGATTCTCGGATCTATTTTTAGCAGTTGGAGGTTAGATGCAAGGATCGTCTCATTCCTCACATCGAACTTACAGCTCTGGCATCCCACATTGCATCTAGGATTCGTTGGCACATTTAGCTTAGTTGTCTTGGGGTAAGTTCGATGTTCATGACTTGTATTGCGTTTCTTTCGTTTTTTGTGTTTCGCTTTGTGTGAGTGTTGTATACTCAGTTTTAGTGAGTGATTTTTTTCATTTACATGCATTTAGCTTGTACTAACATCGTTTCAGTTTTCGTTTGCATCTCACTGTTGTCGTATGCATGGAACTGTTTTTGCATGGATGATTGTCGTTGCAGCGACTCGCTTCACACACTTGCATGCTTTCCCGTTTTTTGAATGCTGCAGTTGTTGTCTACATGAATGATCACTCACTCTTGTTTGCACTCATCTCCTCATGCATTCACACCTCATATTTTCAGTAGCCTGTCGGTCGGACTGAGCTGCCTTGGCTAGAACCGTGCCTTCCTCGGCTAGCATTGCAAATTTCCGGAAGCGAAGGCTCTGCCTTCCCTCCAGAAATTGCGCAAATCTAGACAGGCACTAACCTCTAGGATTGCATTGCGCAATTCTTGGAGGCAGTCTCTTGTAGGACCCAGAAACTGCACAATGCAGTTTCATGGTTGCATGTCACTACTCACTGAAATTGCACATTGCGCAGTTTCAGTCCTCAGCAGACCAAGTTGGACTGTGCATTACGCAATTCTAGAAGTCATTTAGCCTCCTGAAAACCCGAATTGTTCCTTGCACAGTTTTGGCAGTTAGTCTCCCGACCTCCTTCCGAAAATTGCGCAACCTTCATGATCAATCACACAGTTATGTTGCAAGTCAATTCTCAAGTTCATTTTGGTTTTTGAATGGCAGATTTCTTGCCATGAGTGTTGTCATGTATCCAAGTATCTTAGGTGTTCATCTATCTCTCAGCAGCATAGGTACAATGACTTCTAGGAGAGCAGAGTAGAAGACATCTCTCATAGCACACTTGGGGATGTATTCGATCAACTGTTTATGAACTTGCCTACCCACAAAGACATCAAGTTGTTCATAGACATGGACATCAAGATATGACAGCAGCAGCATCACAGCAAGTAGCACCATCAATAGCAGTTGAAGGCAGTGTATCGAATGCAACGAACGCAAGAGGAAGGTTGTTGACAACACAGAGGCAGAACAAAGTTGCAAGCTCAAACAGATCCACTTGTGATGAAAGCAACTTTGGAGACTTAGGCTATGAGGTGACGACGCGACATGAAGATCACGCAAAGGCAGAGAATGGAACAAAGGAGTTGCATGTGGTGAAGTAGCAACTCAATGAAGAACAAGAGCTGCAGAGATGAGAGAATGAGTTGCAGCAGGAATAGGTACAACAGGGGGTGCAACAAGCACTCACGGATGAAGCTGCACCCGTACAAGTTATAGATCCATCCTAACAGCTCGCATAGAGTAAACAAGATGAGCAATGATGTTGATCCTATGCAAGGGAATGCAGCAACATGCATGCCATTATGTGCATGCGTGCGATCCCATCCATTCGGCACACTCACCAAGGCAAAGACAAGAAGCAAGTCCAACTGGAGCTGAACATGTATATCAACAAGTTGATGCGCAGGGCCACCAACACATTCTTGGAGAGCATCTTAGACACTATACATCAACATGTTGTTAGACTGGTCACACCAAGATGACTATGCACATGCTATTAGACGAGTTGGACAGAGGAGCCATATCAATGCACCCAGATGCAACGAAGGAAAGAGTTCGCTTCAGCAAGATGTCACCATTGAGAGCACGGACACCATCATGGACAACCAAGCTTAGCACCAGCTCATCACCTTCTACCATCACAAGCATGTCAAAGATTTGGTCTCGCCACAACGGTCTGAGTGTGAGTGATGTCTTGCATGGCTTGCTCAAGCCAATTTGTCTCACATGGGCATATGTGCACTTTAATGTAACATCTTGTCAAGTGGAAGTTCAAGTGTCGATAGTTGAATGTAACAGTCATAGAGTAGTTGAAGAGTCATGAAGTTAGATGAATGGTCTCAAAGGGGAATGTCAAGGGTCACCCCACCCTTTGCCATAAATAACACCTCATAACTCATTGTATAGGCTTTTGGTCAGCCAAACTTCCGATAAGACTATCTTAGAGAGAGCTTGGATAGTATTATAATGAGCCTTGGCTTCTCCACTGCGCAGAGCTAGTACATCTCTTTGGAGGAGCAGGCGGTTGTGGCTGTAACGTTCGACTGTCGGAACTAGTGGTTGGACATGGATGTATTGTGTGACTAGAACTTACACTTCTTAATATAACAGAGCCAACACATTTCATGCATATGTAATATTGTATTCCAACTATCTTGTTTACTCTAAATGTATATGTACCTATTTGCTTATGCATGCATGTATGGACTATTATGTATAAGTATGTATGAATCTTACTAAAATGTGTTGATTGGTTAAACCATCACTTTGGATTGTTAGTTAACTTTATTTCCATTTTGTGATGCATCTTTGCTCGTGTGTTCCCTTCCAAGCCCTGTGCTACCACAGGTTTCCAAGGGGCGCACTCACCCAACTCTCCATGTGTTAGAACTGTTCATGTACCTTCCTTGTCTTACTGCAGCTGTCACACCCTTGCTACCAACTGAGTTATCTTACTTGCCTCTATGCGAAATCACAGTCAAGTCATTACCATACAACCCACTGTTGGGAATCCTACACCAAACGGTCTGAGGTCTAATTGGGACTTATTACGGGGAGATCCCTTGACATGTTAGTGGGTCCAGCACCGTCAACAAGTGGCTCTTGTTTCTCCTCAAGACCCACCATCCTCAAAATTCCCTCTTGAAGTTTAGTCACCATAAAGTAGCAAATCCAACAATCATGGTCCCTCAAGAAATAGATATAAAGTCCTTGCCAATTTGGAAAATAGGAAATACATGCGAGTACCCATGGAGAATGCAGAAACCCCATTGATCCCTAATGAGACGATAAGAGAGTAAGCATGATTTGGCGATATGCTCCCTTTGTAAGATGCCCTAGTACCTATCAAAACCACATAAATTATAGAATTAGATGAAAAGGAGGTTTGCTTTTCTACTTCTACGACAAAAAATGCAACTAGGCCATTCCTCTCAAGATTGACTGATGAGGGATTAGATGGAGAGTGCAAGAAAGATCTATGACCCAAGAAAATGATAAAAGAGGTGGACAAAAGGACCAATCAAGATATCTTAAATGAACAAGTAGGAAAAGACAAGGAATTGGGTACACAACCAACAATTAAAAGCATGTACAATAAAGGCCCAAGAGCAACCAGAAAATAAGGAGTTTAGTCTCCTTCACAAGGAGGATTAACAAAAACTTCAAGTAAATGATGAAACTAGTCTCCTAAAATTGTGATTAGGATTTGAAGGAAAGTAAAAACAGTTCAAAACCTTATTTTTGGCATTATTTTCTAGTGTGTTGGCCTTGATGTTAACTTGGATGTCTTGTCTCTCTTGTAAGGTCTATAGGGCCTGAATGTGATGAATTCTACTAGTTAACGTGGTGACAAGTTGGAGAAGTTCTATTGAGGTTTGTGAGGTGTTATTGAAGCCTTATCAAAGCTTGACAGGATCCACAGGTGTTGGAGAAGGCACGATAGAAGTTGGATAAAGTTTGAGTGAAGTTTGATTGTGTTTTCACAGCTTTTAGAGCATGGAGATAGAGTAACGTAGGTTACCATTGCTGAAGGGGCATTACCACCTAGGGTAGCATAGGTGTTATGTTCAAGACATGTGTTATAAGACACTTCCTAAAGGGTAGAGGTGCGTTATTGTCTGTAAGCATAGAAAAGAAAAGGAATTAGGGATAAACAATGGTTTTTGTCCAATGTAGTCTTGCGAAAGGTCCAACAATGCCTATTTGATTCCGTCAAAGGTTTCCCATCAACAAATCCAAGGGATTTGCTTGTGGTATTAGCAGGGGATAGAGATTATAAAAGGAGAAGAAGATTGAGTTGCTAGTGTGTGCATTCTTTGAGTTTCTTGTGATTTGTCTCGTACACGTGTGTATCAGGGTGCAAGGATGAGGTATAACATTGAGAGATATAAGGGTAAATATATCTATTCACTCTAATAGAGGGAAAATAGAATAGACCTATAATGTGTTATGTCTAGTATTTGATGCAGGAAGAAATGAATGAGATCATGTTATGAACAATGTGCATATGTTTCTAAATATTTTCACATCACTTGTTTAGATCTGGCCTATATGTATAGGTATCTTATTCATAGCCATTAATTGCAGTGATCATTGTTAAACATAGATCAATGACATGTTTTGACAGTCTATATATATATATATCATTGTGTTACTTTATACATAAATTATGCAGTGTATATTGTAGGGTTATGAGACAAATTTGCAATGATTATTGGAAGGGTTTTGTAGAGACAAAGAGGACCTTTGGATGCCATTGTATAGAGAGGTTTTGATATGTAGAACAATGAAGTTTTAGTTGACTTGTTTGTAAAGATCTGATTGAACGAAACAAAGGTTGTAGTATCTCACGTGTTTGTGTTGCAGACAAGGTTTTCCAAAAAATATCTGTGTGTATGCAGAGATTACTTTAATGTTTGCAGGGATTAGTGTGTGGTTTGAATGGCTTGTCCTTTTATTCCCTTATATGCGGAGAGGTTGAAGGTTGAGTTGTGTATGCATAAGTCACTATGTTTCCTTGATAGTGTATGCAAAGTTTATTGTTTATTTGAAAGTGTGTATGTAGAGAGGTTGAAGGTCGAGATGTGTATGCATTATTCACTATGTTGCCTTGATAGTGTATGTAGAATTTATTATTGATTTAACAGTGTGTATGCAGAGATAAGGATAAGCTTTGAATGACAAAGATTCTTGTATGTTGCTTGTGTTCAAGTGTTTGATTTTTGTAGCTACTACTTGACTTGTCTGTAGATCTTGGTGTTAGGAGACGCTTTTGTGACTTGTAATATATCTATCATAAGTGTTTGTAGAGATGTTCTTAACTTTGATAGTGAGATTGTCTTGGTTGGTAAATGACATTATATGATGAATCCAAAGGTTGTATGTCTTGTTGACTAGTTGTAACTTGAATGATGAATTGAGATAAGAATGTATAGAGATCATTGATAGAATATTGCTTTCAATGGTCATATCCAGTGAATAGATCAAAGGTATTTATGACAAATCATACGTGATAAACTAATTGTTATGGTTGTAGCGACAAACCCTAAGTCTTCAGAAGTTGTATGAAGAATTGCAGGTAGAAGATAATCCATGCATTGCTTCAAACCTTTACTCATGATATGTTGTTGTCATTGTCTTGCTTATAAGTTTCACTATTGGTTGTTTTTTAAGCTTGTTGATGTATCTTTTCATATTCAGAACTTTGATTTGAATGTAATAATTTATGAGTTATGGTGATGGTATATGTTAATGAGTTTGTTGGTACATGTTCAATTGATTCAGTTTGAGAATAGCATCTTGTTCTTACAACAAAGAAGTGTTTGTCCTTTATGAAAGTCGGTTTGATGAGCATTTGTGTTTGAACAAATTTTGAGTGCAAAGAATCCTTGGGTGTATTATAGGTCTAGTTTGAAACATTTTGAAAAGTGGCCTACCTAATCAATTGTTGTTAAAGGTGTTAAAGGTGGTCCCAGTTTGAAATATTGTGAAACGTGGATCACAAGAAGTTAGAGGGAATGGTTGCTTCCTTCCAATAGAAACTAGAAAATTCAGTGAAGGTAGGAGCCTACCCACTAGAAAAAGTGTGCACTAGTGCAAGATGTAAAGAATTTTCTTTAATAATAAGAAGACAAAGCAAACAACAACGATGATGGTTTTCTCCCATTTTGGGTTTCCACCTAAAAATTTGTTGTCCCTATATGTTGATGTGTTGATGGTGTGTTGTACTTTTTACAGTTTATATGCTCTTATGTTAAATTCTACTCATGGTTACTAAATATGCATAGGTCTACAACATAATATGTTGCTAATGGAATAATGGTTCAATAAGACTTTGAAAATAAAAGCACAAGTTGAGAAAAGGTTGTGAATGAAATACTAATTCATCCCCCCCTGTTACACAACATTTTTTCACTATCCCTATACTCTCCGTTCCTTGATCCTGGAGGACCTTTACAGTGAACCCTACATGCTTTACCTTCATGAAGAAATCCCCATTGTGTTCCTCTTCATGAGCAGATCAATTCCCTTTTGCACCATTTCCCCTGAAACTTCTATTTTGCCCAGTTTACAAGACCAATGTTAATGGCTCTTGTCTTCCCTGTGCTGATGTGCAGAGATTAACACTGTCCCTAGCATCGAACGGAGCGACTGAGCTGTGTTGTAGTCACGTCGGTCCTATTATGGAAAGTTTTTAAAATTAAGAGCTGAGCTTCCAGCTCTAGAAGCTTCGTAACATAAGTCTGGTAACTGGTTTGGCTGGATGGGGTCGAGGATGTCAGTTTGGGCTCCTTTCCCCTATAATGATGGAACTACCTCAAGGGATAATACCTTCTCCCATGAGAAGAGGATCCATCTCCCATCCATTCATCCTATATAAACCTCCCTTCATCCCAAGCACAAGCTAGTGTTAGTGTTGAAGTGTCAATGTTGGTGTGCTAGTGCTATTTTTGGTTGGAGTAAATAACAAGTTATTCATAGTTGTAGCACTCTAGTTGTGTGAGGGAGAAGTGTTATTTTGTTTTGGAGTGAAGCCTAAAGGGAAGAGCCTTAAAACTATTGTTGATTGAGGCCATCATGTAATGCTAGCAGAAGTGTGTGGGAACCTGGTCTTGTCAGAGGAGAATAACAACGTCAAGACAATGGTTGTAATCTCTTCTTGATTCAATATATATGCAACTATCGATTGATTTCCTACATGATTTGTCATCTTACATATTCATGGCTTAATGTTTCTTGACTTGTTAAGTAGGTTGAATTACAATTTTTCTATTATCATGGTTGTTGTTTGTTGTTGTTTACTTGTTTTAGGTGCTTGAAGAAGGAAGCGAGAAATAGCTGGAGTGAGAAAGCAAGGACGTCATCAAACGGGATAAGCATACTAATAGGTAGGCCCTCTTAATTGGTTCTAACCTAAGGAAATCTTCCATAGAATGTATCAGTTGTGACTAGACCCATTATTGGGCTAGAGGAATTTGTTTGTGTCCACACTTATAATTTTACTTCACCACACCCCCCGCCTCCACCAGTATTTCTAAGAAGTTAGAGGGAGTGGTTTCTTCCTTCCAGTAGCAAATAGAAAATTTAGTGAAGGTAGGAGCCTATGCACTAGTAAAAGTGTGCACTAGTGCAAGATGTAAAGAATTTTCTTTAATAATAAGAAGACAAATCAAACAACAACAATGATGGTTTTCTTCCATTTTGTGTTTCCACCTAAAAATTTGTTGTCCCTATATGTTGATGTGTTGATGTGTTGATGGTGCGTTTTACTTTTTACAGTTTATCTGCTCTTATGTTAAATTCTACTCATGGTTACTAAATATGCATAGAGCTACAACATAATGTGTTGCTAATGGAATAATGGTTCAATAAGACTTTGAAAATAAAAGCATAAGTTGAGAAAAATATGATTGTGAATGAAACACTGATTCATCCCCCCTAGTATTTCGAACAATTATTAAAGAAGAGGGACCTGATATCCTCTTACTCTAGAAGACAAAGTTGGGGGAACGTGAAGTCCTCCACACAAGCTATAGTATTTGGTGGGGATGTAATGTCTTTAAAGTCATTTCAAGGGGAGCATCAAGAGGTTTATGCACACTATGGCCTCCTTCAATCTTCATGTTGATCGAGAAGCAAAAATTGTTCCATTGGATTGTGCTATGTTTTCTTCATCTCTCCACCAGGAAGGTATTCAATATGATCAATGCCTAGATGCTTTTAGCATATCAAGAAAAAGTGATCAATACTACTCTTCATCCATGGGAGAAAAAAGGAGGCAATCTTGTTCATGATCCATTTAGAGGAAGAATCAAGGACTTCATCTCCATATAAGATATGATCGATATTAAGCTAGATAAAGGAAAATATACTTGGAGCAACAAAAGGGTGGGGCCTGAACACATTGCATCAAGGTTGGATAGATATCTGGTACACAATGACTATCTTAAGCAAAGAATCTCCTTCTCTTCACAATCATTGGCTTAAAGCAATTATGATCATAGACCAATAGTTTTATTTGTCCATTCACAAAAATATTATGACCCTATTCCCTTTTGATTTAACTCTCAGTGGTCCAAAGCTTTGGAATTCTGTGAAATAGTTTACCAAACCTATTGCTAATGGGTGGTTTGATCCCCTATATATATTTGGGAGAAAAAATCAAGGCAACAAAAATAGCTTTAAAAACCAAGGCTAAAGAAAATTTCAAAGCAAGAGACAAGGACATAACTACACACACAAAAAAATCTAGAAAAGATTCAACAATGGCTAGAGCAAGAGTCGGTTTCTTAGGAGCTATTAAATGAGGAAAAAATTATATTTTCTGCAAAATGCTCATAGTGCAAAGGATGACATTTGAAGGTTAAAATATAGAAGTTTGTGGTTCTGTGGTGGGGATCGAAACACTAACGTTTTCCATAAACAAGCCAAGATGCACCTATAACACAATAATGTGAAATCTATTATGTGGAATGGGGAATCATTAAGCTCCTATTATAAAATAAAAGAATATACCCTCCTTTATTTTGGAGATTCATTTTTGGAACAAGGCCCAATCCATCAGAAAGATGTAGATACTATGTTGGAGCACCCCAGTCTCATCTCTAAAAGAGGATAATGAAAAGTTAATGCATTCATCAACAGAATAAGAAATTTGGGACGTGATCCTATCCATTGATCTTGATGAGCTCCCTGGTCCAAATGGTTTGTCTTCTCCCTTTTTACCTGAAACATTGGCATATTATCAAATTTGATTTTTGTAGGATGGTTGACTATGTCGAATGGAGTTTCAAAAAGGGAAGTGAAATTAACTCAACTTTATTAGCACTCATTCCTAAAGAGGTAAATAACACCCCCCCACCTTACAAGTTCTGACCCATCTCATTATGCAATGCTTCTTATAAAATAATCTCAAAATCATTGCATCTTGCTTAAAAGCCCTTATTTCTTTGATGATATCTGAGAACCAAGAAGGTTTTGTGGGGAAAAGTAAAATTGTGGACAACATCATTCTAGAGGGTGCTTCATAAATGATACTTTATTGTTGGAGAGTGTTTCACTTATAATTTACCCTATGTTTAAGAGGATCATGTGTAGCTTTGTTTGGGCCTAATTGTATTTATGGAAAACTAATAGAACCACTTAGGCAACTTTGCATCACTCTCTTGAATTCTTGATCTAAGATGGTCGATTTGAGTTTAAATACCTAGTAATCCCCATCACCATTAAGCCCTTCCCCAATCTTCTTGGAAACTTTTGATTTCCGGATTCAAGGCTAATTTTTTCCAATGCAGTGCACATTGGCTTAATCCACTTGGGCACCTCATCCTTATTAAATATGTTCTTTCCTCTTTTCCCATTTTCCAATTCTCTGTGATTCTTGTTTTTGTAGGAATTAGATTTGCAATGATTCAATAAATCAAAAAATTCATGTGACAATGGGGAAATCCAATTCCAAAAGATTTCACCTAGTTAATTAGGGATTGGTCTAAATTCCTTTGAGCCATGGGGGTTTAGGAGTTTGGGCCCCTTCCTTGATGAACCTAGCTCTTGGTGCCAACCTTATGTGGCAAATTATCACAAATAATTATGACTAGTGGAAGCAAATTTTTTCAGGGCAAATATCTAAGAGGAAATTGGAAAACAAATATTTTGTTTAGAACAAAAGAGACTCACCAATCTAGAGGCTACCTTGCTGAGTGATCCCATTATTAAAGTCTCAGCTATCGTGGGTACTTGGGAATGGAAAAACTATCAATTGATGGACTAAAAACATCATAGGGAGACCTCCATTAGAAAAACATAATTTCCTCTCTCCCCTACGGTATTGGATAGAAATATGTAAAAATACCTCCCTTTAAGATATTTCATGTTGGGTAGTTGATGGCTCGTGAAAAGGATGGAAATTTGTCCCTCTCCCTCTCCATTTACAACCAAATGCTAGGAAACTAGGAGTATGTATTGTTGGATATGCACCCATACATATTAATGAGGAGGAATCCCATGGTTTGGGAACCATAAATTATTCTATGAAGCAAGGTTATGACTCACTTCCTTTTCGAAGGGGATCACCTCTAAAAGTTGGCATTTGGAAGCATATTTGGCACCCTAACAATTTCCCAAAGATCAATATTGTTTTCCAGGTTCTTGCTCACGATGGACTTCTCATAGTAGAAAATTTGAGAAAAAGAAGAATACATGGACCGTCATGGTCCTCTTTGCACTTGGAAGTTCAGAAACAAGTGCTCACTTAATTTTAGATTGTAAATTTATAAAGATTGTGATGTCTTTAGCCTTCCAAGATCTAGCACCTCATCTAATTCGCCCTACACATCTGCATCAATTATTTGTCAGCTAGCCTAACTATTATATGGGATCCTTCATCGGAAAGCCTCATTTCAAATGTATGTGGACATCTCTTCCCAAGTATTTGTGTTGGAATATTTGTGTAGCTTACAATAGAGTCATCTTTCAGGGAATTAACTCATTGCCCCAAGTAGTTGTTAAAAGCACCATTTCCTCCTGATAGAGAAACTCAATTTAAGCCTCTAAAGATCCCTTCTTTCCAACCTTGACAAAGTGGAAGACATTCGGTTCTCAAAATTAAGACTTTGTCCTTCTCCTCCCATCTTTCTTCTTGGAACAAGAGTTGGAAATTGCGGCTCTCTCAAGAGGAGTTCACCCAATGGCTTGGTTCCCAAAAGGGTTATGTTTTGTGCTTTTATGGAGTTCCAAAGAGGAACCTGGGGGTGGTAGGTGTGGGGGTGGAAGGCATTAGTGTGCCTTAGAGGAAACACTAAATTATCTTATTCATAGAGTTTGGGCAAGGCCACTAATAATAAAGTGGAGAGTTATGTTCTTCTCTAAGGAATTCTTCTAGCACTTTCTCTACACATCCAAAAATTGACTATAATAAAAAACTTAAAGTCATCATTCAATATATTCATTCTAACTCCTCTTACCTTACTCTCAATTCCCTCTTAAATTGGATCAAAATATATCTAAAAGCGGTGAAAGACAAAGAGATCTCATTCTAGCACATTCATAGGAATAACAATGCCAAAATAGACCAGTGAGAAAATAAAGCAATAAACTATGAAGTGAGTACCCTCTATGTGAATGAGACAGTGACTCACGCCCTCGGAACATACTCATTCTAACTCTCCTTCATCTTACCTTACTCTTAATTCCCTCAATCGGATCCGAATGCATCTAAAGGTGGTGAAGGAGATCACATTATGGCATATTCATAGGCAAAACAATGCCAAAACAGACCAATTGGGAAATAGAGAAATAAATTATGAAATGAGCACCCTCTATGTGAATGAAAAGGTGACTCAGCACCCCTTCCCACGAAGATGACAAGTGGCTCTCAAGTTTTTTGGCGACTTGAATGTTCATTAAGATTAAGTGCATGCCAAGGGACTCGACAAGGCCCAAGATGCGTGAGCTTTGGTTTGGAATTTATGATGAAGTGTGTGGTGGGAAGGAACAATACTTACCTGATTGAACAAAAGTGGACGTTATAAAATGGGAATGGAAGAATTTGTTTTTAATTAAAAAGAGCAATTGTATTTTTACAAACTTATCGTACGATGTAAAGTTAAACGTGTTTTTTAACAAAATTAATTTACTCATATTAGCAAAGACCCTATGAAATGAAAGCGACGGCATTACCATACCCAGAGTCAATTTACGATAATAGCTAAACTACATTTTTTATTTGTCTAGTGCGACGCTGTTCATCCCTGACCGCATAGCGCAGTAGATTAGCGCGTTTGACTTCGGATCAAAAGGTCTTGGGTTTGACTCCCACTGTGATCGTTTTAGATTTGTTATTTAATGAAAAATTCCTTGCAGATTTTTGAAACCGGTTTACTATTTTTCGCTCCTCCGCATTTAACTTGTGTCCTTTTAAAAATGACTGTTTGTAATTTAATCCACCGATCTTATGAGAATAATGAGTGTCATTTCCATAACATTAGGAGTTATAATTTAAATATATCTATATATATTTATATATTTATTTTTTTAATGGAATATTACTTTAAATTTGAAAAAAAAATCAAATTGAACCTTCGGGAGATGCATTTTGTTTTTAAAGAGTTAAGGTAGGTGATTGAGTTTAAAGTTTACTATTTAAAAAAAATAATTAGTAGAATATTATTTTAAATTAAAAATAAAAAATAAAAATTAAATTGAACTCTTAAAAGTTGCATTTTAAGTATTTTCGCAGAAATTAGATAAGATAATTTTTTCGCTAATGCATTTCGAATTAACAAGTGTGATTTATTATCACATTCAGATGAAGAGGCTGACCATGGCAAAGGCTTAAATAGAAAGCAATGTAAAGACATAATTTCATGTAATAGCTATATTTGAATAATAATATTTAAATTATGATATTAATTTATTCATATATTAAAAACAAATATTATTAAGTAATGACTACCTTTTGAAAAATAATATTTAAATAAT
>APFE030315769.1:5636-23013 GCA_000404065.3 Pinus taeda | reverse complement strand
TTATACACCATGGTGTTATAATAGTAGGGAAAGGGTGACATAGGGAATTTAGATAATAGAAGTTAGGGGTTAATATGGAGGGAAAAGGTGAATGAGGAGTGATATCACTAAGTTTATTTGAAAACAACTTAGCTTAGGGAGTAGATCAAAATGAAAAGAATTTTGCACAAGAAATGTGGCTCTTAAAGGAAACAAGACCCAACATAAAACCTTGAATTCTTTCATAAACACAACTGGTATAGGGGTGTTAGTAATGAGTGTAAAACAAGGAAAAAAGGGTAGTTAGACATGCTCCATTGTGTTGTTTTCCTTATATTGACCAGCAAGATTCAGTTGGAAAGGAATACCACTTCTGCAACCCCATCTACCTACCCATCTACTTGCCTAGCATTTTTTGTTTCTTCTTGGAGGGTGCACTTGGACTTGCAGACCCTTATGTGCCTTTTCTTTTCCATTGGATTTTCTTTTGATTGCCTATCTAACACTACCCTTATTTCTTCCAAGGCCCCAGATTAAGCTGTTGGGAACCTTAGCTTCTCTGCCTAACTACTGATCTGCCAAAGATTAAACAGTTTGGACAGACTTCTTTCTCTATTCTACAACAGAAAATTGAAACATGGCATGATCCAGATTAGACTGTTGGACCATCCATCAAAATTTAGTAAACATGAAGGCATGTACACACCTTGCCTTGTCTTGGAAATATGGGATCTTTGTATTAGCAAAGTAGAGCATATTTGGCATTTGAATTTGCCAATCATGAAATATGAAACCTATTGGTATAGGTATCCAACAAAACGGATAAAAGGTGACTCTATCACTTTGAGATTTGAAACAAGCATGAACGGACAAGCGCTTGCTGATCCTTTCAAATTTAGGGAGTCAGAAGAGATCAAATGACTGCTCAGGGATACTAGGCAAAGAGGGTGTACTAAATAACCATGAACTGCAATATACACCTTGGTTTTAGAAATGAAAGAGAAATCAACCAAGGACTTACCGTACGTGCAGGCAATCTCCCTGAATGCTGTGTTTGGTGTATCACGGGTATAGGGCGGGAGACTTGGCTTCCTATGGATAAAGGATGATAACCTAGTGGGGTCTCCCCATATACTCGACGGTACGTGGGAGCACAAATCCGTACTAGACCACTATTGAGTCACAGAAGGAGGAATCACCCAACCTTGAGTGGAAACAAAAGTGACTAGGTCTAACGACGCCAGAGCACGTCTCTAGCCTAGACCTCTAAACAGTGTGCGTTACGTTCCAATGCATTGTTAGATTCATTCAGTTCATTTTAAAGTTGGTCTTGTATTATGTTTTAGTTTTCAGGCCTTACCGTATGTAATGTCTCAACATTTCCTAAATGCAAACTATATGCCACAATATATCATTTCATTCGATGAATGCTAACTAAAGTAAGGAGAGAATTTCCATGCACTTCCAACAATGAAAAAAATTGATCACTAAGAGAAAATATAACAAATTCTCTAATGCACTAATTTCATTAAGAAAAACTAATGCAAATCAATTCCAAAACAATTTTTATTTTTATTTTTGCGTGTTTAAAACAAGCACAAAAATATGTAAATTCAAATCAAAGAAAACTGATCTAAATCTACGATTGATTTTTCAGAATGTAAACTATGCAATTGTAATTTATATTCACTTGAAAACTATGCAAATGTAATATATGCACATTTTTCATTCATATTCTGAAAATGAGAATTCTAATTATGCAAGTGTGATCTATGCAAGAGAATTCTCAAACACAAGATGATTCTAATGTAATCTAAGAACCAATCAAGTGCAAATCAAGAAAATTGGGTGAGAGTTCCAAAGATCAAAAAATAAAAACACTCAAAGGTGATTAACACTCGTACACAAAAGCAAAAAGATGCAAAATTTTGAAAAGACCGAGACAAACCTCCAAGTAATGACCAAAGGAAATCAAATTAAGAATTTCTCAAAAACGAGACTCAAAACCAGTCAAACAAGACTCCAACACACTCAAGCAGTCGAGAAAGGGTACCTAGAACAAAAACCAAGCTCAGGAGGCTCAAAACCAAGCAAACTTCAAAAGTTCACAGACCTAGCGTGACTGTCAAGCTGCAACTAGCGCCTTTTGAGGATTGGCGCGGGTTGTAAATGAGAAACTAGCGCCAATTAGCACTACTATTACCTATAAAAGTGCACTAGTCAAGTTTGCTATGCACAAATAAAAAACAAGCAATCCAAAGCTAGGCCAACAATAACCAGGTAAACCAAGAGGTGAGAAACAACAAAAGAACTCAACCCAAAAGGCTAACCAAGTAGGTAAAAACCAAAAAACAACCAAAAAGGCAAGACAAGCTCCCCAGCGGAGTCACCAAATTGTTGAGGAGGTAAATCCCCTATACGAACAGAGGTGATCCCTACTAGCCCAGACCAGGTGTAGCAACAATCATACAATGCTACCGCGCAAGTTCCTAATTGAAAATTAAAGACCAATGATGAGGGCCTACCTGGATTCCAACGCTAGTGCTTGTAGAAGAGGTGACGCTCCCGTTCCTTTGCTCTGGCAGATCACGATCCCCACGATCTCCGTGAATGGACACCTGCACATACAAAAAACAACACAAACACAAGCATAAAACCCAACATATGCAACTATATATTAGTAAAAAAAGGATATAACTCATCATTATTACAAAGAACAATAAGAGTGGAACCATAACAATAGTCGTTTATTAATGATAAACAAAGAAGAATACAACCATAGTTCTGATGTCAGATCCTCCTTTGGCTGGGTGATCAGCAGCACATGTCTTGCAAAGCTTTGTTGGGAATAGGAACAAGCTTCTCTCTCCTTGGTTATTAGATAAGAATCTCCTTACTTAGATTTGGCCTTATGGGAATGAATGAAGCTCTTGGAAACTTGACAATTCTCATTCTCTGGAACTCTGGAACTAGCTTACCAAGGAAAATGGACAAGCTTTTATAGATGGAGGAAGGGGAGTTGGGATCATCCACAATAATCATGGGATTGGCTCTATCACTAAAGAAGCTTCCATGAGAGGTGGCAAACCACTTCCTCTCTATGGAGATCCGAAGCCAAACCACCCAACTCAAGATAGATTCAGCCCAGGAATTTGTTAGGATGAATCTTCCGCTGTTTGTTTTTTAAAAAACACCACTGATTATGGTTGGCGCGAGTGTGACTCTGTGACAGAGCGCCAACTGGTGCGCCCTCTTTGGAGGATTTCCCCCATTGGCGCGAGTGCTGCACTGTGGAACTGCGCCAATGGAAAAAGGTCTATTTTTAGGGGTTTTTAGCAGGAGATGTCTTCAGGGCAGATGAAGTTCAAGTTCAGGGGAATGCAATGCAAGTGTTTGCAGGTCATGTCACTTCTCATAGGTCCCAGAATGAGTCCTCCAAGATACAGGAGAGGGGTAACAGGGATGGTGACAAATTGCTGTGTAACAATGTGTCACATCTTCTCAAAAGTTACCAACAATAGGTATGTAGTTTTATTTCACATTTGCAAGATTTTAATATTATCTATGTTCCTAGAATGTGCAACGTAGCTGCAAATGCATTAGCAAATGCTGCTGCTAGGTTAACACCGCTTAGGGACAATTTTTTTGTAGAGACTATTTACAAGCCATCAGTCCTTGATAATATTACTAATTTACACATTTTCAATGATGACCAACAAATAATGCATTTTATGGCAAACATCTATGTATTCAAAGATGAAACAATTGATGAAGACAAGCACGAGAAGGCATTGCAAGATGCAACCACCACAAGAAACAGAAACCTCGCGCCGAAAGGCATGGTATCACTAGAAAAGTTCTATGACTTGCATAATCACTTCCAAGGTCCAGTCAATGCGAAGACCCACAACTGAATGTTGTCGCACGAGCAGATAAATCTGGGACCATAAAATGATACAAAGTATGTCAATCTTAGTAGTTGTTTAACACCACAAGAGTGGTAATATTTTATTCACTTATTCAAATAGTATTGAGATGTATTCACGTGGATGTATGATGAGCTCAAAACTTATGACACCTGAATTATCCAACATGTAATTCCAATCAAATAAGGGGCCAAGTTGTTCCAGCAAAAGATGTGAAAGGTACATCTTATGCTTGAGCCTCTCAATCAAAAGGCGTTAATGAAGATGCTAGATGCTTAGATCATATATAAAGTGTGACATTCTACCAAGGTATCAAACTTGGTCCTCGTAAGGAAGAATTCTGGGGAAATCCGCTTGTGTGTTGATTTCCTCAACGTGAACTGTGCCTCAGACAAAGAAAACTACCTTGTGTCAGCTATGGAACAAATACTACAAACAATATCCATGTTAGAAATGTTTTCTTTATTGGATGGGTATGCATAATATAATCAGGTTCTAGTCCCAGAGCTTGATAGACCTAAAACAACATTTTGCACTAAGTGGGGTACGTTTGCATTCAAGAGAATTCCATTTGGGTTGATTAGTGTTGGTGAAAAAATTCAATGTGTCATGGAAGTTTCATTCCATGGATTGATTGGAAAAAGTGTGGTGGTCTACCTTGATGATGTCACAGTTTTTCTAAGAAGATATCCGACCACATATGGCATAATGAGATAAGTATTTCGGTGTAAATCACATGATAGAGCATTTGTTGACGCATTTTGAACCAACCAGTGTGGTTCATCATCGGGACAAGTTGAAGAATCAGATGTAGCTTTGCATATTAAATAGTTAGAGCAGAACATCCAACGACTATATTGACTAACGACTATATTGACGACTAAATTTGACTAGGAAATGGTTAGTTGGACAGGATTAAGGGCTTGACCTTTATTCTATTAATTAAGTTAATTCAAATGATTATTAAATTGATAGTTAGTTATATTCTTATTAAAATAAAAGTTAAAGGGACTATTTTATAAACTTATAATTATAAATATATCTTAAATAAATAAATTAATTTAAATTAATAAATAGTTAAAAAGATAAATATTATAAATAATAGAGTAATTAATACATTAGTTTTAAAGAGTTGTTAAAATATAAATATAAATAGTTAGTTATATTCTTATTAAATAAAAGTTAAAGGGACTTATTTTATAAACTTAAAATTCTAAATATATATTAAATAATTTCATTTTCAAATTAGTAGTTATTTATAAATATTAGAGAATTTTAAGGGGTTAGAAAGAAATTTAAAATATTTAAAATTAATTAATAGTTTATTTATGGGTTAAAATTAGCATATTACATATATTGATTTCAAGATATAGAATTATTAATTAGAGTTTTGAAAGGATTAATTGTATTGTTATAACAATATAATAGTGTTATCATAATAATATTAATTAAATTTATTAATAAAGTTGTGTACTTATAACCTAAATATCTTATAAAAAGTAAAATAACCCTGAAGAGGATCAAAGAACAAAGGCAAGAAAAAAGAGGGTTAGAAGATAACAAGGGGGAAACTAAAGAACAAGCTATTAAGAGGGGGGCAGGACAGGGAGGAAATGACTAAGAGGCAAAGGCTGGAACCGAACAACTACTGATTTTCCATTCATCCTCTCTATTGAGATTACTAGGTCTCCTCTCAATTTCGATGGATTCCCTAAATTTTCGGTGATGGAACTCTGAAATTCTAGCAATAACATTGGCATCTTCAATCAGACATGATGATTGGTCTTCTCTACATGCTCTGCTAAAGCGGAAGACTTGGTTTGCCTATGCTTAAGATCAGCTGTGTGCTCATTAATCCTTTGATTAATGGAGCACCTAGTCTCACTAATATAGGGGGTCCCATAGGAACAAGGAATAATATAAACCCCCTTCATGTCCTTAGGGTCGATAGGATCCTTAACTGAATGGAGGGATTTACGAATGGTGTTAAGAGGTCTAAAGGTAGAGGGAACATTATGCTTCCTGAGAATCCTCATAATCTTATCAGTGGTCCCTTGAACTTAGGGAAGATGGACTCCTTGAACTCGTTCTTTAGGCTCTCTTTTAGAAACCGAATTTTTGGAGGCTTTGAGAAAAGCCTTCTGACCTAGGTATCTACTCTAACCATTCTCAACAAAGACATTAAGGAGATGGGATTTCTCTTTCTCGAAACTTTTATTGTCAGAGACCCTTATGGAAAGAGTAGCGAGAGTGTTGAGAATGCACAACTTTTGAGCCAGGAAATGATGCGAACTGGCATGAAGATATTGCTTCGTATGTGTTTTCTTTTGAAACACTGAGTGGGAGAGGGAACCATCCATATTCTTAGAAATAAGAATATCAAGGAAAGGGAGGCAACCATCAACTTCCTGTTCCATGGTGAACTTTATGGCTGCAGATTGATTGTTGAGATGAGGGAAGAAGAGCTCCAATTCTTCTTGGCCATGAGACCAGATGATATTAGTGTCATCTACAAATATTTTCCAAAGTTTAGGAAGGAGGTAGGTCGACGATAGACCTTTGGATTCAAAATCTTCCATAAAAAGATTAGCAACGACAGGGGATAGGGGTGAGCCCACGGAAATGCCACAGGTTTGCTCAAAGAACTCGCCCTCAAAACTGAAAAAGGTGGAAGTGAGACAAATCTCAACTAACTGAGTTGTATCAGGATCCAGAAGGCGATTAATTACCTCTATGGCCTCATTTATAGGGATGGAAGTGTAAAGGGAGACTACATCAAAACTAACAAGAATGCCCCCCGGGTCAAGCTTAATGTTCTTGAGCTCTTGAACAAAGGAAGCAGAGCCTTTGACAAAGGACTCTATCTAGCCAACTAAGGGCTTAAGTTTTAAGGCAAGGAATTTAGCTAAAAGGTAGGTAGGATCACCAATGGTGTTGATAATGGGTCTAATGGGAGCCCCTTCTTTGTGAACCTTAGGGAGCCCATAGATCATCTAACCCTCTTTTTCTTGGCTTTGTTCCTTGATCCTCTTCAGAGTTATTTTATTTTTTATAACATATTTAAATAGGATACTTAGGTTATAAGTACACGACTTTATTAATAAAATTAATTAAATATTATTATGATAACACTATTATATTGCTAATAACAATAAAATTAATCATTTCAAAACTCTAATTAATAATTCTATATCTTGAAATCAATATATGATAATATGTTAATTTAACCCTTAAATAAACTATTAATTATTTTAAATATTTAATATTCTTTCTAACCCCCTAATTTATCTAATATTTATAATAACTACTAATTTAAAATGAATTTATTTTAATATATATTTAGAATTGTAAGTTTATAAAATAAGTTCCTTAACTTTTTTTAATAAGAATATAACTAACTATGTATATTTATTTTTTAAACAACTCTTAAAAATAAGATTAATTACTCTAATTTATATATTTAATAACTGTTTAACTAACTATTGATTTAAATTAATTAATTTATTTTAAGATATATTTATAATTATAAGTTCATAAAATAGTCCCTTTAACTTTGATTTTAATAAGAATATAACTAACTATCAATTTAATAATCATTTGAATTAACTTAATTAATAAAATAAAGGCCATGCCCTTAATCCTGTCCAACTAACAATTTCCTAGTCAAATTTAGCCGTTAGTTAATATAGCCATTGCCTTGTCAAGAAATATAGTCGTTGGATGTTCTGCTCTAACTATTTAATATGCAAAGCTAGATCTAATTCTTCAACTTGTCCTGACGATGAACCACACTGGTTGGTTCGAAACGCGTCGACAAATGATCTATCATGTGATTTACGTTGAAATACTTGTCTCATAATACTTGATATGGATCACAGAAGCCTAAATTCAACACATATGGCATCAACAGAAATTTTTTGAGTGATGTCGTAAGTATGGGATATCCCTCTATCCCAAAAAGAGTATTTTCGTAGTGTCCAAGGGTAATCTCTTGGGTAACATCATTTCCAAAAAGGGGATTAAAGTAGACCCGAAGAGTATCAAAGAAATTATGTAGATTCCCTTCCCGGTAAACAAGAAATCTATGCAGTCCTTCCTGGGGAAATCAACTTCCTCCGTAAGTTCATCTCCGATTACACTCAGATTGTCAAGCCAATACATGAGATAGTAAAGAAGGATGCAATCTACAAATGGGATAAAAGGGAAAAGGACGCATTTTCCCATATCAAGCAAGCTATCGCAGAAGCACCTTCTCTATACAACTCAAAATTCAACAAATATTTTATGCTCTACACCTTTTCTTCTGACACTTCTCTCACTACTGTGCTTACACAAAAGGATGATCAAAACAATGAGTGAGCCATATCATTCATGAACACTATTCTTTAGGGACTTGAAATCAACTATCCTTCCATTGATAAACAAGCTTATGTAGTATACAAGGCGGTGAAGCACTTTTGACCCTATATTCTAAAAAATCACTGTATCATTTTCGTGTTGCACCCAATGGTCAGATCATTATTTTTTCAACAAGAGCTAGGTGAGAGAAGAGAAAACTAGATGACTGGGTTATAGGAGTAGGATTTAGAGTTCAAAAAACTTCACATAATCAATGCCATAGTCTATGTCAATTAACAACATAAACAGTGGATGCAAAAGAAGAAAAAGGTCCCTCTAGATGGGAACAAGAAATCGAAATGTACAATGTAGAGCGAACTACTCCCACTATTATCACAGACTCTTGGTACATGGATATGTTCCAATACCTTAAGAATGGCACCATTCCATCCCATTTATCTAGACAAAAGAAGATGGATATTCGACTCAAAGCATTATATTATCAATTGGTTCATGGGTTCCCTTTCAGAAAGCACCATAATGGAGTATTACTCAGGTGTTTGGAAGCACATGATTTAGAGAAAGTATTGTGTGACATCCACAATCGACCAGCTGGGGGACATTTTGTAGGTAACACAACTATGCATAAAATCATGCAAGTCAGTTTATATTGGCCCACATTTGTTCAAAGATGCTCACACCTATGCCTGTAAGTGCTTGATCTGTGAAAGGTGTGTCAGCTGAAACAAGAAGTGAGTCACCCCATTGCATCCTATCATAGTGGAAGAACCTTTTCAATAGTGGGGCTTGGATGTCATTGGAGAAATATTTCTACATTCGTCAAATAAACACCACCATATTCTCACTTCCACAGACTACTTTATATGATGGATAGAAGCAGTTCCACTTAAACAGGTCAATGATTAGGAAGTCATTAATTTCCTTCAGCAGAATATTATTTCTAGGTTTGACATTCCTACTTCACTTTTTTTCAATAATGCAACATACTTCTCAACGCTAAGAATCTATGATTTTACATTAGAAAATGGATTTTTATTGAAACATTCAACTAATTATTATCCATGAGGGAATGGTCTTGCTGAGTCCACAAATAATAACCTCATATGTATCATAAAACATACCATATTCTCTAAACATAGGAACTGGCATTGCACTTCGGTAAATGCTTTATGGGCTAATTTAGTCATGCCAAATCCCTCTCTAAAAACCTCCCCTTACTTCTTGGTGTATGGAAAAGAAGCCATCCTCCCTCCTAACATTTACTTTTCTTCTCTCTAAATTTCACAAGAATCCCAAGGCAAGCCATGCTTATTAGTGCAGTGTAGGATGGACACTCTTCACAAGTTGCAAGAAGAAAGGTTGAAAGAAAAATAATTTTTTTCACTTCATCAAAATCGTAGGACAAAGATTTAGTGTGGGTGACTTAAACTTTAAGTGGGACAAAGACCATGATGCCAAAGGAAAACACATCAATTTTCAATCCATGTGGATTGCAACATTCACAAATCACGAAAAGCTTGGTCAACACACGTATTGTCTGAAATCACTTAAATGGAGGATTGAATCTCTCCTCGTCAATGGCCAAGACTTAAAGAATTATTTTCAATGATGATATAGGGTTGTTCCCTACACTATGTACATAGTACTTTCTTGTTTGTTTGTTTGTTTGTTTGTTTTTTTTTTTTTTTTGCGTGTGTTGTTAGAGTCCTATAGTAATAGGATTCATAATTTTGAATTGGCTATGGTTAAGTCTTGTAATATTGTACATATTTTTTTCTTTCTGCAAAATGTTTTCCATATTAAAGATTTAAAAATGTAAAGAGGGTTGGTCCTAAAATAAATATCAAAGGACAAAAAGAATAAGAAAAGTGAAAAAAAGTGAAAAAATATGAACCCCAAACAACAACAGATCATGAAAGTGTGCAAGTCTAAGTGCCACTACTTTTTACTTTACTATGCAAAATAATTGTTGTGTGCAACTTAACACAAATGCCACAACCCATGATAGTCAAACTGTTTAATCTTGACTACTTCATGCTTTAAATTTCATGTTTATAATTAGAGAATAAAGATCTAGCCAAATTGTTTAATCTTGGAAAATCAGTAGTTAGGTAGAGGAATAAAATGTTCTCATAATGTTAATCTGAGCCATTGAAAGATATAAGGTTAGAATTAGATAGTTTGCTTTTCAAAAGAAAAAGGAAAGAAAGGGTCTACTAGCTTAAATGCACCCAATTAAGTGAAGAAACAATGTTAGGGTAAGTAAAGGGTAAGTAGAAGAAAGGTTGCAGAAGTACAAAGTTGATTGCAACATAAGGACATTTATCATGCTTGATCCTATGTTTCAGTGTGTAGGACTAGTTTTGAAAGTGAAAAGATGTTCACAAGTTTATTTAATTAACTTCTCTTCATTTCATTTCACCCTAAACTACATACTTATTAATTCCCCATTATCCCATCATTTCCTAAGAAAATACCCTTTTCCCTTCATTTTGACCCTTACCCCTTGGTTTCACACATTTCCCTAGCAAATTACCCACCAAAAGTCATTTCCCAACCCAAAACCCCTTTTTCCTAGTGTGAAACCCATTCCCCTTTGAAAAAGTCATTTTCCCTTATTAATTTTCCTATTTTCCCTAAAAACCCACTAAAACCCCTTTATCCTAAGTTTAAATCCCCCTGGCATTAATTTATTAACTCTTCCATTCATACATTTCTCGACAAAACCATTTTAACCCATAAAACCCCTTATATCCTAAGTTTTGTCTCCCTCCCGCTTTATTTAAATTAACTACGAAAATTCACATTTTTCCTGATAGAAACCCATTACCATTGGTGCAGTTAACAAACCTCGCCGCATTTAACCCTAGTCCCACTATATTAAACCTGCACTTTATAATTTTAACCCGCACCACTTATTCATTAAATAATTACAAGTTAAGTGTAATTA
Source organism: Pinus taeda (assembly GCA_000404065.3). NCBI lineage: Eukaryota > Viridiplantae > Streptophyta > Pinopsida > Pinales > Pinaceae > Pinus > Pinus taeda. The sequence continues at coordinate 11,799 of APFE030315769.1, read as the reverse complement.
TCCCCCAGGCCCCGCTAATCTCCACCTGATTGCCCTCCGTGTAGCTTCACCGCACAATAGCCATTAGATATTTCATCCCCAAATCTGATAGCGCACATCCATATTGCGTGCTCCCGGCGTCTAACCTTTACCAACCCGAGAGCACGTGAGATTCTTGGTTTTGCTCAAGCCCCTTTTGGCTATGTGGTAGCACCAGGTGAACTCGCTTGCTCTCATGAAAATACCACCCGATGTTCAAAAGCGGTGCGATGGCCTCCGAAACCGCCTCCCCGCTAGAGCCGAAACCACTCACTGTTCATATTATAAAATTCCACACCAATTCTAGCCATAACCTATTAAAACGCTAAATACCCTCATTTTCATTCTTTTTGCTCATTTTTTCACTAAAAGCCGCCTTATCCATTTATGCCACCCTAAGCCTCTGCAACCGAATTTCACCATGGATTACCTCTTGAACATGCTTCGGATTCTGTCCACAGTTCTTCCCAATTCAAATACAAGCTTCGGTCACCTCCTCTTAGACCTAGATTTTATTAACGAATGGTTTAATTTTGCAGGTGATTTTCAAAATAAGAGATTGGATAAACATTTTTTTATACTAGTTCCAAACCCTGTTTACTCCAAGATTCGCAAGGAAAATGTATTCAAAAGCCTTTATCTAGAAGGAAAAGACAATTATCACAGAGCAGAAGGGAACAATTTACACAATAAATGTTAAAAACAGAGATGAAATCATTTTCACCAGCACAATAAAGGATTCTTACAAAATACTCTCCAAGCAACATTATGTATTCTACATTGTAAGATTCATTTTTACTAGAAAAACAGAAACATGAAGGAGTGAGTAAGATTTACAATTTAAGGTAAAAATGAAAGCAAGTGATAGAGCATACAATTAAAAGACTAAAAACAAAGGAGACAGATAAAGAAATACAAGGTGAAAGACAAACACATGGAAGTGTATTCGATGAAAGGTCATAAGTAAATATGACATCCAATGTGAAGACCAAACAACCAAGCAACTAAAGGGAAAATGGTCAGAGACTAAAAGACATCAGAACCTAAATAAGAGGGACAACAAACAACAATTCAATAGTTGTGTCTATCTTCTTGCATGAAGATATTTCCTCTTCCTAGATTAGTTCTCAATACAGTGTGAAATATTTTGTAAATTCCTTTTGTATAAATACTTCATAATTCGAAGTATTAGTGTGTGGATTGCTATACATTTGTAGATTTATTTTGATTTTAAACCCAAGGGTGATTGTACCAATTTTCAAGTCAACAATCTAGAGAAAGTAATAAAAGATTGAACTATAGGATTCATGAGATGAGATATTGCAATGAAGTATCTTCTTTGTCTAATTTTGTTACTTTCTTATGTGTTTCATAAACTTAATTTTTATGTAAATTTGAATGAATTAACTGGAAATTTAACTCTAAATTTGTTTAATTACACTTTGTTTTGCATAGTTAGTCATTTATATGTTTTCCTATGATACCCGAATTTGAGAACCCTTAATTTCTCTCCCATCCCGATTGACCTCTTTCACTTCTCTTCATGATCTAGCCTAGGGAACCATTAATTGCTCCCTAGATCCGATTAGAAACCATTTCACCATCAAGCCTTTGAGATCTGTAGTAACTCCTCTATCTTTCCCTCTAGACACTATGTTTAGAACTTAATCCAGTCTTGTTTGTCTGACATTTGACCCCACAGCCCAATGGTAAAAGACAACCCTTTTCATCTAAGTAAGTGATCCCACCACCCAAATTCAAATAAAAAACCCAGGCACAATCATAACTGGCCTAAAATTAATTAACTAAAACAAAGTTAGATCATAAAGAGAGAGCCCTCTCTGATATTAGGAGGGCTAGGCCCTAATCTCCAAAAGTGGTTTGTGGTTACCTCTATCATTTCTGTTTTTTTCTGACACCTTAGAAGAAATTTTGGAGTGATAACATCATTGGTGACCATACTAGGGACTTCGATCCTTAGTTTGATAAAACCTTAAGGAAATCTTAAATTTCATCTTGAGCCCCTTAAGGTCATTTTCAGAAGTTGTTTTTGAAAATTTTCATAAAAACAGTTAAAAAGGTTAAAATTTTGGCTCCCAAGAAGACTCACTATACCAGGGCAAATCGAGATCCAAACCCTACTACTATAGTTGATGACCGAGACAGAATTTTAAGAAAACCAAAAAAGGTAGAAACTCAAGCAAGTAGTAGCCAGTTAGTCAAAGCAAATTCACTCGTTGAGGAGTTGTGAACTTGAGAGGAAATTCCTTTTGATTTGTCATTTGACCTCTCACTATTTAGACTAAATTTGAGAATGAAATCCATGAAACAATGTTAGACCCTGAGTTTGTTCAACTCATTGAATAGAAAAGGGTGATTATCCATCCAAATTTAGATAAATTTGTCTTGGAGGCTTTTGACAAGTTAGAAGCTTTAACCTCTACATTGATCAACCATATAGATGATGCTTACCTTCAACAATTTGTTGAACTATCTGCCCTTACTGCTATTGCTTCTGAAATTTCTGCACAATCTTCAATCACTGTAAAGAGTGTAGAGAGAATAATGGATAGATTAGAAAACATGAAAAGGAAAACTCAATGGGAGAATCAAAACCACCCCCAATAAGAAACCCCAACTTTAGGAAGAATCCTAACACTGGAAAGAATGTTATACCATATCAACAGATTAGTCATCCCTTCTAGGAGAACTATGCTGAGGGTTCACAGAGCCATGAAGAAGAGGATGACACCTAGATAAAATTGTTAGGAATAAAAAATGAAGATGTTGTTTTTCTTACTCAAGAAGAACATGAGTTGTACGTGTTGCAACAATTGCAATTAGAATCTGGTGAGTCCTTTGACTTTAAATAGGGCTATGAGTCAGCTATATATGAGGTTCACAAATAGTATAGCTTAAGAAGTAAAAAAAAGAATGAAGCTCCCACTAAAATATCAATCAAGAACCAAACTAAAAAGATAATAGAAGCTCCTATCACTAATATTTTACAAATCCTCCCTAGGGGAACACCGAAGACATATACCCCAAAAATTGTTGATATAACTTCCATTGAAACTCAAACTGAAACAATCACTCAAAACATTCCAAATAGGAGTAATCAAGGAAAAATAGCTGAAACACAGATTGAATTACCTAGTACTGAGAAACAAGATAAAAGCACACAGACTGCATTTTTTAAGGAAGATCTCATCCAAACAAACAAAGCTCAACTCCCTTTCAACCTCAAAACTAAAATAGCAAAATTGAAGATCCACAGTAAAAACCATTTTTCCGTCAATGTTTCAAATCCCAATCGGGATCCATCATCAGGACTTCTTGAATGCTTGATAGTAGAAGAGCTTAATTTAGGGATTAAATAGTGATGAGGAAAGTAGAATTAGGTTTTCTGGAATGAGATGAATGTCGGCCATTTTTGAATAATAATTTCTGATTAATTATTAATGAGATAATCAATTGATTTTAATTTATTATAGATTATTATTATGTTAATTGTTATTATTATTAAGATTAATTAATTAATTTAATTAAATATAATAACCAATCTTTATTAAAATAATTTTAGTGATGTTATACTAATACTACATATAAGATAATATTTATATATTTAGTATATATTATTAATTATAAAATAAATATGTGAATAATAATGAATAATCTTTAAGTATATAATTGTATTTAATGAATAATAATTTATAGTATATTGTATTAATATGTTAATATATAATATATGTTAGTGTGATTTATTATTTATTTATTTTTATGTCTTTTTTGTGAAATTTTTAATTTATTTATTTTATGTAACATTAGTGTATTGTAGTATTAAAATTTTTAAAAACAATTATTATTATATTATATAAGAATTAATTAATATAAGATAATTAATAAATTAATTATAATAATTAATATTGATATTTAATTAGTAACATAAATAATTAATAATTAATAATTACATTAATATAAATAATTGGTAATAATAATTGATATTTATTTCAAGGTTTTTAATTTTTTTTAAATAAAAAAACTAAACCAATTAATCGATTTATTAATTGTTTATTATAATAATTTATAATAATAGTTAATGATAAGGTAATAGCTAATGTAAATATTGTAATTAAGTACTAGTTATTATTATTATTATCATAATCAAATAATTATAGCAATGCTACTAACTACTAAATATTAAAAAGGGAAAGGGAAATCTACCACTAATTGCTATGCCTAAGATGTGTTGTTGACCTTAATCTCTCTGATTAGGGGAAGCCAACTTCCACTAATTTCCATACCATTGTCTTTGTTGAGATTATGGGGATGTTTGATAATTTCAAGAGCTTCTCTAACCTTTTGCCTATGATGTTGCTCTTCCCTTGCGATAATTGAGGCGTTTTCCAAGCAGACATGGTGCTTTGTTTTTGAGGAGTGTTCTGCCAAGGCCGAGGTATGAGACCTCTCATTTCTAATATCAGCTCCATGTTCATTGAGTCTTGTCTACAGGGAGTGATCTGTTTCACCAATGTAGCTTTTTCCACAAGAACAATCTATTTTATAGACTCCTTTAAGCTGATGTCTATCAATGCCATCCTTGACAACCCTCATACCTTGTCTAATAGTTCCCGGTGCCGAGAATTGCGTGTTTATGTTTTTCTTCCTTAGGATTTTAGCAATATTATCTGTTACTCCATGAATATAAGGTAGAAAAACCCTACCACACTGAGGTTGGTCTTGAGCCTTAGGTTTATGAGATAACATTCTTCTTTCAACTTTTTCTATAGCTCTTTTAACCTCTTTTTCTTTGTAACCTATACTCTTAAAGGTTGAAACTAAATGTTTCTTTTCTTCATTCAGATGTTCAGCATCAGAAATTTGAAGGGCCCTGATAGCAAGGGTGTTTAAAACACCAAGTTTCTGGGTTGGGTGATGGTGGGAATCAACGTGGAGGTAGTTTTCTGTGTGGGTCAACTTCCTGAAAACCTTATGCCCTAAAGAGCCATCCTCTTTCTTGATGATGAGAACGTCTAAAAATGGGATGCTCATGTTTTCTTCAGGCTCCATGGTAAATTTTATTTCTGGTGAGATAGAATTTAGGTGAATAAAAAACTTGTCAAGCTCTGCTTTACCATGTGTCCATTTTATATTGGTATCATCGACAAATCGCTTCCACCAAGATGGCTTCAAATGGTAAGATTCCAAGGTTTTCTTTTCAAAGTATTCCATGTATAAGTTGGCCACGATTGGTGAAAGGGGTGATCCCATCGCCACACCAGATGTCTGCTCATAATATATTCCTTGGAAGGTGAAGACAGTTGATCGCAAGCAGATTTCGGCCAATTTTTCAGTTCCTGGATCAGTGATATCTTTTATAACTTGAATGGCTTCATCAAGAGGAATCTTGGTGAATAAGGACACTACGTCAAAGCTAACAAGGATGTCATCACGTTCTATCTTCTCATTTTTAATAAGACTCACAAAATCATGGGAGTCTTTGATGAAAGAATCAGTATTTCCGACAAGGGGTTTAAGGATTTTCGCGACATACTTAGCGAGCTCATAGGTAGGGGATCCAATGGTATTAACTATTGGTCTAAGAGGAACCCCTCTTTATAGATCTTGGGTAACCCATAAATTCTTGGGATAATTTCACATGAAGGGATTAATTTCTTCTTTAATTTTTCCTCAAGGTTGGAGTCTAGAATTGTCTTTTTTACCTCCTTCATAATCTTGGGGATGGGATTATTGCTTAACTTCTTGTAACTTCCACATTTTAAGTGTTCATTCATTTTGCATACATAGTCTTCTTTATCCAAGATCATTGCTGCTCCTCCTTTATCTGCCTTAAGAACCACAATTTTTTCATCGTTCAGCAAGGATTTCAATGCTCTTTGTTCTCCTTTACTCAAATTGCTTTTGGAATTTTTGGCCTTTCTCATAATGAGGGAAAACTCTTGTCTTAATGTTTCCTTATCTTCTAGAGGAAGGTTATTAATCCCATCCTCTATGCTACATATCATTTTCTCAATGGGAAGGTTTTTTGGAGCAACTGCAAATCCCAAACCTTTGGTGAGGACATTAATGACTTCGAGATCTAATTCTTGGGAAGACAAATTTACCATTTATTTATTATTAATTA
>APFE030315768.1:100798-117346 GCA_000404065.3 Pinus taeda | reverse complement strand
CCGAATTGGCCTCTAAATTAGGTTTCCGTCAAGAGCATTCGTCTCCTTATTATCCTCAGGCCAATGGACAGGTTGAGGCAGTCAATAAAACTCTTAAGACGATACTCCAATGGAAAATCGACAAAAATCGGTCCAATTGGCATGTGATGTTGTATTCGGCTCTTTGGGCATACCAGACCTTCGTAAAGACTGCTACTGGGTTTACTCCTTTTTAGTTAGTTTACGGGATGGAATCTATTGATCCAGGTGGATATTGGTGGCCACCTGCCAAGTCCACATGGACCCCCACCATTGTCTTTCTCAGCATTTTCAGTTTCCTTAATTGTAGCACAACTTACTATTTTTAGCAGTTTTTCGGGTCCTGAACTTCCGGAGCCGTTTTGAGGCCCTAAACGACGTTTTTTGGGATCCCGGGGGCAACACGGGTCCATGGAACAGTGTTGCCATTCCAACAATGATAGTGCTCGAATAGATCTTTCTAATGAGCTATTGTACGCGTCAAACGGAGATCATATGCTAAAGTTACGACCCCGGGAAGTTGATGTACCAACTTACCCCCAAACGGGGCCCACAGTTTGGCGTTTCATCTCCTAGGGTTAGGTTTTGGAATGTTAAGGGTTTTTCATTGTTTCTCAACAATAAATAGGCCTTCGAGCCTCATTGTAACACAGTTCAGAGGCATGTAGCCATCACATCTCTTCTCAGAGATAAGCTACCATCGCCCTAGCTAGTTTATTTCCATTTCTGATTGTAAGCATATTTTAGTATTTTCCATTAATAAAATGAAGTATTATTTCCACTGCATATTTGTGTATATGGTTATCTCTGTAATTTGTTGCATTCCTGTTTAAATCCGGATCACTTTCTTAATTGTGACTCATAGAAGCACCATATGTGGAAGTAAGAATTATGCCTCTAGATTTACTTTGATTGGGAGATTGATCTAAACATGAGGATTAACATGCTCTCAACTGAGTGTGTGAAGGGAAAGAGTTATAGTAAATGTCCATTTGGGCATTTCATGGATGGATTGGGCCTTTCTAGGCCCGCTACATAATAGCCTCTCATGTATAATGTTTGGGAATAATATTCTTATAGAGAAAAATTATAACAAGTCATGACCTTAAAGGCTGTGGTGTGTGTAGAACTAACTCCTATAAAGCCTTCCATACATTCCTTAAATCAAGATGCATTATATCTAATCAACTCTACTAAAGGAATAATTGAGAAAGTTATAAATGAAACAATTTTTTTGGGAAATAATGCTTTTACATGTAATTAACAAGGGAAACTTACAACATCATACCTCGAGTTGATGCAAACCTCCCAATTCCTTTCTCCTAGTCCTCCTTGGAATAAAACTAATCCTTTAATCACCAAAGGATCAATACTCATTGAAAAAGAATAACCGCATCATATGGATCTCCCCTTTTCTACCATGGAAGGCCCTTTAAAATAAGTGGATGGGAGATATGAGGGAATTAATATTGATGCTTAGGACTCAAATTAATGCAAGATATAATGTACATAAATTGACTCATCAACCTCACTAACATGATCTCCTCAAAACACAGTCCATTTGGAAGATGTCTCTAGAAGCTACAGGACTATCACCCCCCCAAATGGTGTAGGAAGGGACACTATCTGCCACCTATAATGTTGCACAGAGAAATTACAACAAAGTATCCCTCCCTTTATAGGTTTATGGGAGTGCATGTATCCAAGGAAGGATTCCAATTCTATTTCAACAAAACTTTAAATAACTTCTCCCCTATCTTTATCCCAATAAATCTTCCAACGAATGCTACTTTGTTGTATATACCAATTCATTCATACATATATTTTCACCTTATACCAACTTAATTAGTTATTTTTCGATTTTAATTACAAACTTCTTTCATATTTTCTTTTAAATCTCATCCTTTGCACCTAGTTTCGTGAACCCAATCCCATCACCATAGGTTCCAACTAAGGTCAAAACACTTTGAGTTAGACTACGAGGGATTTGGAAGGGTGCTAATAGCCACCCCAACACCTCCACCTTGAAGTTCACCAACCCCAACAAATTGAACACCTAAACACCTAGACACCAACACTATAGGAAAACATGCTAAAGCCTATACAAGATGAAAATAACATTACTAAAAAGTTATGCTTATCCCCTCTAACCCCTCTAACCAGACATTAAAAGCTAGTGTTTGAATGTGCCTTAACAATAATAGGATTATATCCTTGGAAATACATACCATCATGTAGTATAATCTGCAAAAACCTTTACAAGTTTAGAGAAGAAGAATGTTATCCATCTGCCTAACTCATGGTACTAGGAGTAATGACTCTACCAATCACATTTAGGTGTAACTTAATGATTCCTGGCATCCCACCTCACTTACCTTTTCTTCCACCATTGAAATAAGACCTCTTTAAATCAATTACATGGATGATATCTCCAATACCATGTCTTTTCTATCAGAAGAGTGTGCCACTGAAATATTTCCCATTTGTGCCTTTGAAACATTAGGATAAGTGGTCAAAGAATATACCTTAGGGAACAAAACAATATATTATCTAAAGACTAAATAAGACTCTCATCACACACAATTTGATAGACCCATATCTCTTACCCCTCGGTTGGATCTAGCATATACTTTACCAGATCAAAGTCCATGTAGGGTTTTCAAATACTTTTAAATTCCTGAATTCAATTTTCAGCTGATTTGTTGCAATAAACAAGAAATCAATGCAGGTGTACCTCCCTTGCCAGTTCATTATTATCATCAATGTCTCAAATAAATGTAAGGTAATTACAACCAAATCGGATGCATCATTACTAACTGAGATGTAGGTGTCCTTAACACCTTGAGTTTCCCTTACAAATGAGAAGAAATATTAATACTGGATTGCAACCTTGAGATTTAATTACACAACCTATATGAAAGATGAACTACATTTCCTTACAACCTGCCAAATTACCGGTTGACACACCACCTTCTATTCTTATTGTGTTGGGTTTTCGCAGAATATGTATTTCCAATTTTTTATGAAATTGGAGTGACCTCTTACTATCTTTCATTTTAGGAATAAGATGATAAAATGACACAATTAAACAATCTATTAAAAACAATTAAAAAAGAATTCTGAGAAATGAATGTTCATATATATAATATTATATATCTATATATAATATAATATATATATATATTATATATATATATATATATTATAATATATATATATATTATATATATATATATATATTATATATATATATATATATGCTATCTTTATCTATTTTGTAAATATAAATATGAATATTAACCCTAGATTTAAAAGAACTCACACTTTAACATTAAGCAATGAAGTTTTAAAATTAAAATTTATGGCAAAAATATAAATGTCAATATTTGACTATCTAAGGATTACCTTTACTAAAATTATAATGAAGGCATTGGTGCAAACAAAGAATTAAACTTTGCCCAAATCAATATAAATGTTAATATTTGATTTGACTATCCATGTAGGTTATTGTTGCAAACAATAAATCAATATTAAAGACAATTAATTCCTAATGGATAATCCATGATTAAATTAAAATGTAAATTTTGAAACACAATTTACAATAACCATCGATGGGATTTTTTTTCATATCAATATATTATATATATAATATATATTTATAATATATTATATATATAATATATATATATATATATATATAATATATATATATTTAATATATATATATATATATATTGATGGTTATGGATGTGTTATGTCCATAAAAGTATTATTTTATATAGACTTCAAGAAGGTGGCGACATAAACAACTCTATTTCTTGTCCCTCCTTCCAAAGGGAGTATAAAACTATCATATATTGTAAGTTTAGACTCTATATTTTATAACATTTCTATAAATTTCTCACTATATATGGATTCATGGACCCCTTTAAGGGGGTCATTGAATCCATCTACCTAAATTTTAACATTTCAGACAGATATAGAGACCCTCTTAAAGGGGTCTCTAAATTTTAACACTAAAGATGGACTCGGAGACCTCTTTGTCTCTAAATTTTAACATTGTAGATGGATTCAAAGATCCCTCTAATAGGGTATTTGAATCCATCTATAGAGGGGTCTCTTGTTGAAATTGTAGCAAGAAAAGGCTTCATTTGATTAATTCCTTAGTAAAATGGAGAAAATTCGATTTTCCACATCAATACGATGACTTGGATTGTAGTTAGCTAGACTAACATGCCCTTATATACTAGTTAAGTGAACAAATTTGAGTTTATAGGATTGGAGTAGAGTTGTGCATGTACTGATTGCTAAAATCTAACAATATAGTTCAATTATTTTTAGTAGAACTCAATTAATTGAGATGTATTCATTAGTTGAGTCAATTGAAGGTTAGGTGAGTATTGATGACTATTGTTAACTCACTGATCTCTCAGTTAACTAGTCAATCAACTAAAAATAGACCTAGTCATGCATGGAATTTGAATTTCTTAGTTGAGTGGATGGAAAAGGCACGTTTATATTTATAATTATATGCTGTTGAATGTACAATACTTTTGCACTGATCAAGTTATCAACTACCCTTGGATTTGTGCAAAGGGAATAGGCAATTTGCCTATTTTCTAGGAGCTTAATTCCTCCCTGATTGCGCAAGGAATTAGGAGGTTGGATAAGGCTTAAATTTGGTAAGTGTTAACCAGATTAGGTCAGGAAGAAAGAGAATTGTTTTATAGTGCAGGGTGTGCTTCATAGATGAAGCAAGACATTGTAATATTTCTCTTTCTCATCTAAATTAATGCAAAGTAGCAAAAGGGATTTTTCCTATTTGGGTCCTATGCAAAATCATTGTGTTCCTTGTGTTTTGATGGTTCCATTTTATTGCACGTGTTTGTATCATGTGTTTTCCTTTTCTCAAAATAGTAGAAGAAATTTATGTCTCTTGATTTCAGTTTGATTTCATTAGCAGTGGAAATTTTCTTGCAATTTCTACATGGTATTAGAGCTAAAAAATGATTACACAAAAACCTTGTTCTAAATATTTTCTGATAAAAAAAATTGATGTGAATAGTTTTTGGTGCAGATCTTCTTTAGTGTAGGAAAAATGTCTTTCAATGGATTGAGTTTGGAGTAGGCATTGGAGGGCATCTTGAATTGTTTGTTCATGGAATGATAGGATGGATGTCATCTTGACTAACAATGGAGTATGGGAATATACTGAAACTGATAATCCAAAACCAAGAACATTATATTACAAGCACTTGCTTAGTGGAAGAAAGCTACAATAAGAGGCAAAAGGATTATTTTAGATGGTGTCAAAGATCATGTGGTTTCAAACTTGCATGGAAAAGGGAATCCTTTGCAATTTGGAAAAATCTCATAGACCTATTCTAGAGTAGCATGGTGCTAACAAATTGGGATTGAGAGATAAAAACTAGAGCATTCAAATGGAGAAAAATGAAACCATTCCACAATACCTCTCTAGATTAACTCAGGTTTGAGATGAACTTGGAGGAGTAGGAGTAGGAGAAAATGTGCCATCATCTGAACTTGTGAGCTTAGCACTCCATGGCCTTCTGAAATCCTTACAAAACTATTAGGATTCAGTTAATGGAAGAGAAAAGCTACCAGATTGGGAGAAAATTTGGTATGATTTGGTGCAGGAGGATATCAAAAGAAACACTAGAGATGGTGTCACATCCATTGCATATAGAGAATAAGACTATGCTCTAGTTGGAAAAGGAAATAAGGGTAAATGAATGAAGGCCCAAGGTGAGGTAGAATCCAACCAAAATAGTGGCAACAAGAAGGACCTTGGTAAAATAAAATGTTTCCACTAACATGAATACAAATTCTATGCAACCAAGTTCTCAAACAATAAATCCAACAAGGAGTATGCAAAAGAAGCAGAAGGAGATGCTCTGGAATCTCAATTCGAGTTAGATTTCACCCTCCTAGATTGCATGGAAAACGCAATAAGAGGGATCAAGTGGTACCCAGATTCTGGTGCCTCATATCATATGACATGAAATAAGGAATTCTTCAATATCCTAGAGGAGATTGATCTCAAATTACACATAGAATTTAGACATCATGGGAGATATAATACTGACAGAATTGGTACTATCACCTTTAGAAGGGAGTCGACTCCCATATTCACTTGAAAAATGTAATATATGTGCTTGGGCTGAAGAAAATTTTCATTTTTGTAACTGTATTGAAGGAAAAAGGTTATGATGTTGTGTTCAATAAGGGATATTTTTTCTGAAGCATGTAGATAGGAGGCAAGTGAAACATACTAGAGTTAGAATTAAAAATATCTACAAGCTAGAGGTAGATTTTTCCATGCATGCAGCCATACCTCCAGGAATGTGGTGGGACATTGTAGAGCCTTAGTCTTAGAGTTGCAAAGGTTTAGGCAGGGTCCATAGGATAGGATTAGAAGTTGCAGTATACTCTTCTTATGGATTATTACCCAAGGGTCCATAATATTTAGTCGCAGAAGGGTCAATGTCAATTGATGCTCTCAAATCTTAAGCAACATTTTCAAGATAGTAGTAGTTAGAGATTCAAGAGACAGATACAGCTCAAAGACATAATTGGTTCAATATTTTGTATGCTTCTCAATTGCAGTTGTTGCAGTAGAAGCAACAATAGTGAGAGGGAGATACATTACAGTACATTCCATTGGAGCATGACTGGGGTTATGCAAAATTGTTTTCTTGCTAAGAGCGAGTGTTGGAATTGTAGCAAGAAAATGATTCATTTGACTAGTGCCTTAGTGAAATGGAGAAAATTTTATTTTCCACATCAGCATGATGACTTCGATTGAAATTAGCTAGCGGTACAAGCCTTGTATACTAGTTAAGTGAGCAAATTCAAGTTTCTAGGCTTGGAGTAGAGTTGTGCATGTAGTGATTGCTGAAACTTAGCTATCTAGTACAATTATTTTCAACAAAACTCAATTAATTGAGCTCTAGTCATTAGTTGAGTCAGTTGAAGGTCAGTTAGGTAGTTATGACTATTGTTAACTCACAAATCTCTCAGTTAACTAGTTAATTAACTAAAAATTAATCAAGTTATTCATGGAATTTGAATTTCCTAGTTGAGTGGAAGGAAAAGGTACACGTATATTATAATTGTATAATGTTGAGTGTACAGTGCTTTTAAACTAAGAAGGTGATCAATTCTCCTTTGATTTTTGCAAGGAAATAGGGAATTTCCCTATTTTGTAGGAGCTTAATTCCTCCAGGATTGCGCAAAGAATTAGGAGGTTGGCTGAGGCTTGAATGGGCTAAGTGTTATCCAGAGCAGGCCAAGAAGAAGGAGAATAGTTTTATAGTGCAAGGTGTGCTTCATAATTGAAGAAAGCCATTGTAATTGTTTCTCTTTCTCATTTGAATTAATACAAAGAAATGGATGGGTTTTTTCTACTTGGGTTCCCCTGTAAAATCATTGTATTCCTTGTGTTTTGATGGTTGCATGTTATTGCATGCATTTCTGTCATGTGTTTTCCTTTCCACAAAATAGTACAATAAATTTTTGTTTCTTGATTTTTTTTCTCATTAGTAGTAGAAAAATTATTGCAATTTATACATGGTATCAGAGCTATAATAGACTACATATAAACCATGTTGCAGATCTTCTCTCAGAAAAATTTCTATTTATAGAGTTTTTGGTGCAAATCTTCTTTAGTGCAAGAAAATGCCTTTCAATGGATTGAGGTTGGAGTGTACATTGGAGGGCACCTCATAATATTTGGTCTTAGAAATACAGGATGGAAGTTGTCTTGGATGACAATGAAGTATGGGAATATACTCAAACTGATATTCCAAAAACAAAAACAGCAGATGCACAAGAACTTGTTTAGTGGAAGAAAGACACAACAAGAGCCAAGAGGATTATTTTGGAGGGTTTCCTATATAATGTGGTTTCAAAATTGTATGCAAAGGAGACTCACATTGTAGTGTGGAAAATTCTCATAGATCTATTCTAAAGAAAAAATTACGCTAAGAAATTGGAATTGAGAGATAAACTCCAGAGCATTCGAATACATAAAAATGAAACCATTCCAAAATACCTCTATATATTCACTCAAGTTTGATATGAAAGTGGAGGAGTATGAGAAAATGTGCCATCATCTAAATTTGTGAGCTTAACACTCATTGGCCTTCTAAAATCCTGGCACAACTATCAAGATCCAGTTAATGGAAGAGACAAGCTACCATATTATGAGAGACTTTGGTATGATTTGGTGTAGGAGGAGATCAAAAGAAACATTAGATATGGTGTGACATATATTTTATATGAGGAAGAATATTGTTCTCTTGCTGGAAAAGGAAGGAAAGAAAAAGGTATGAAGGCCCAAGATGAGGCAGAATCTAGCTAGAGCAATGGCAAGAAGACTGACCTCATTAACATAAAATGTTTCCATTGCAATGAATACAAAAATTATGCAACCAAGTTCTGACACAAGAAATCCAACAAGGATCCTGCAATAAGAGAAGGAGGTCATGCTCTGACATCTCAGTTTTAGTTAGATTTCACCCTCTTGGCTTGCATGAAAAGCATAGTAATAGAGAGTGAGTGGTACCTAGATTTTGATGCCTCATATCATATGACAAGAAACGAGGAATTCTTTAGTATCCTAGAGGAGAAGGATCACAAATTGCACATAGAATTTGGAGATGATGGGAGGTATAGTACCAAAGGAATTGGTATTGTCACCTTTAAGAGGGAGTTAAGCTCCCATCTTCACTTGAAAAATGTAATGTATGTTCCTGGGTTAATGAAAATTTTTGTTTCTGTAGTTGTATTAGAGGAAAAATGTTATGATGTTGTGTTTAGTAAGGGAAATTGTTTTCTAAATCATGTAGTCACAGTGAAAGTAAAACAAATTGGAGTTAGAGTTAAAAATATCTACAAGCTAGAGGTATATTTTTCCATGCATGCAACCATACTTCTGGGAGTGAGGTGGGGCAATGTATAACCTTAGTCCCAGAGTTGCAAAGGTTTGGGTAGAGTCCATAGGAGAGGAGTAGTAGTTACAATATGTTCTCATGGATCATTGCCCTTGCTAGATGGTCCCACAATATCCATTAGCAGAAGGATCAGTGTCAATTGACACAGTCAAATCTTGAGAGACACTTGTAGGCTAGTATCAGTCAGAGACTCAGGAGACAGTTGTAGCTCCAAGACATAGTTGGTTGAGTATTTTGGATGCTTCTCAGTTGCAATTGTTGCAGTAGCACCAAAAACAGTGAGAGGGACGTTTGTTACAATACATTCCACTGGAGCAGGATTGGGGTTGTGCTAAATATGTTTCTTGCTAAGAGGGAGTGTTGAAATTGTAGTAAGAAAAGGACTCATTTAACCAGTGCCTTAATCAAATGGAGAAAATTCATTTTTCCACATTTGCAAGATGACTTAGATTGCAGTTAGCTAGAGTGAAATGGCCTTGTCTACTATTCAAGTCAAAAAATTCAAGTTTATAGGCTTCGAGTAGAGTTGTGTAGGTAGTGACTACTAAAATTTAGAAATCTAGTTCAATTATTTTCAATTAAAATCAATTAACTAAGCTCTAGTCATTAGTTGACTCAGTTGAGTAGTTATGATCACTGTTAAATCACTAATCTTTCAGTTAACAAGTAAATCAACTAAAAATAGACCCAGTCATGCATGGAATTTGAATTACCTAATGGAGTGGATGGAAAAGGAACATTTGTATTTATATTTGTATAATTATTTTTCACTAAGTTGGTGATCAATTCTCCTTGGATTTGCGTAATTTGGTAGTGTCAGTATCTTCACACTGCCATCAGTGATCAAAATTACCCTTGCATTTCATACTAGGTGTCCCATTCTGATGAGTTGCATTTCACTAGGTCATGGATCAATTGATGGTAGGGTTCATTTTAGTTTTTTCCCTCATGACATATATCTGTTGACCAACTTTCATACTTTTCAGTCAATGGTTTAGGTTTATTTTCAGATCATTTCATCAAATAGGTCTTAGGGTTTCAGTTTCATTAGGTATTATGGTTTTACTATGGTCAAATTTTCAGTAACTATTGACTAATAATGGTTAGCAGACACATGAGGATGACAATAATCATCAGAAAAGTTTTAATCTCATAATTTGTAAACTTAATAAATTTTTCACCTCAAAACCAATTTTGAGGTGAAAACAAAGTATTGGTATATTATTTGAAAATTTCATGTAATTTTATTATTTCTCATATGTAATTAATAGTTTCATGTTGTTCCTGGTCACCTGCTAATATTTCCAAGTACATGCCACTGCAAAAGTCAAATAAATCAAGCATTAGTTCACCTATTTCAAGCAAAATATCAAGCATCCAAAAAAAAACACAGATTATTTGAAAAGGAAATAGACATGATAAAGTGGGTTTTGAAAATTAAAAAATCAAAAGTTGCCAAGCCATATAAAGGTCATCGCTCTCTTAAGTCATTTCATTGTTTGAGTTGAATTCCACGAGCGAAAAACATGAATTTGAAGTGTTATTGAGCAAAGGGGGTGCATTCACTATGTTTTTGGAGAAATCTAACTGGCGCTATGCATAAAACTAGCACTACACACCTGGGTAACTTTTGCAGTGTAAAAACAAATGGGTGCTACACACCAACTGGCACTACGTAGCTGGGTGAGTGCGCTACGCACCTGGAAATTAAGCTCCAGATCATTCCAAATTGCATCAATTCACTTCGAAACTTCCAAAGTTCCTCTTTGCAAGTAATTAACACCATCATTCTTGTTGAAAAGAGGTTGTTGCATCAGAATTTGGTGGTTTTGACTCTAAAAAAATCAAACCCTAATTGTCAATAAATTGTCTCATATATTTCAAAAAAAATCTCACTCATTACTGCAGTCCTATTTCATCTATTTACTTCCCTAAACCCCATCCCATCATATATAATTCCTTATACATCATTCCCTAAAATTTTCCCCAATCCCCAAACCCTATAATATTCGCAAACCTTACACTATTCCCAAACCCTACTCACTCGCTTATTCACTCTCACCTATTTACCTATAAAATCTCTTTATACTCATCTTACAATCATTCACCACACTTCATTCACCACAAGAGAAACAAATAGACAACAATGGAGAGGGAAAATGAGTATGAACTGGGAGAAGAAACACTTACTGACAGTTCCAGGGAGAGAGACACATAAGGCAAGAAGCCTCATAAAGGAGGAAAACATATCAGAGAGGAGCCTACTAGTTTGAGGGAGCATTTGCCATTTCTTGTTTTAGACATCAGTCATGTTTTAATTTCTGTGAAAAGGTGGAAAGGGTTAAATTTCATCATGAACTAGCAAGGTTGTTTGCGACACATTTGGGCAACAATGAGGTAAACCTTGCTGGAATTACATTCACTTTGTCACCAACTATTATTTCAGAGGCTACAGGTATTCCAAATGTGTGAAAAGTGGAACAAAGTTCAAGAAATTGACTGGGAATACTATGAGCCTTACATCAAGGCTAAATACCATAACAAACTCAAGAGAGTATTCCCCTTTAAATTCTTGGAGGACAGGTTTGCTCCATTGATGAAGATCATCATCAAATATTTTACTTATGAAGGTAGGTTCTCCCGACTGTATGCTTACCACATTAGACTGCTGATGCATTTCACTAGGGTGAGAATGATGAGTATCCCCTACTTCATGTTCAGAAACATTCAGAAGATGGTACTCATTGTAAAGAAGAAATCATACCCCCAGTAGTTAACTAGCATCTACCACTACTCTTTGATTAAAATCATTGTTTTACATCAGCTGAAACTTCTTAACATGCCATGGAAAACTTTCATTTCTCATGAAATGTTCAAAGGTCCTCAAGTCTTTTCACCAGTGCCTCATGAAGAAGGTGGAACTTTAGCACATGAAAAGGTTCAAGAGACTGAAACTGTTGGAGTGCCATTATTTGTGACATATGAGAGAGGCACAAGGAAAATTTTTGTAGCTACCATGTGAGTATTATCTCCACAAGGAGTGGAAGGGGTCTTGCCTTCATCATCAGGCTATAGGCAAATGCTATCTCCACAAGGAGTTGGAGGGGCTTTGCCTTCTTCTTTAGCTAAAAAGGTACAGGTTGAGCAGAAACGCAAGGGTAAATTTAAAGGCAAGAAAAATATGCATGGGAAGGATCCTAGTAGGCACAAGGAGTTGATGTCATTGACTTGGATGCTCAAGATCCAAAGACTATCAAAGACATGAAAATAAAGAAACAAGAGGTTGAGATCCAAGCCTTGCCTAACAATTTAGAGAGAGCTAAATGGGTCATCAAATATTTAGAACAAGAAAACAAATAATTGACTAACAAGCAAGTCCTCATGGAGTAGCAAATGATCAAGGAGAATAGGCAAAAGGCTAAGAAGGCAACAGTCAAGTTGACTTCAATTGAGCAAGAGATTGAGAATGACTGAGAAACTTGGCTTCAGAGGGTCAATATACACCTTGAGGGGCTGATTGAGAAGTCCAATAGAGACAAGAAGATGCTTCGCCACATGGCCTACCACTACATGACCCGAAACAAAATATGCAACAGAAGGATGAGGAAGCTTAAGGCTAGGTTGAGGAAGGCCTTAAGGAGAAAAAATGAGAAAGACAATTTACTTGGCTAAAGCATCACTAACCCATCAAAGTAATTAATGATAGTTCCTTGTGCCAAATCTGGGCATGTTTTGACAAATTTTGGTCATTTTCAATTTTTGGAATTTTACAACACAGAAATTTGCCCTAGGTGCGTAGCGCCATCGACGCTATGCTTTTCACTGGAAGATGTTTTAGAGAAATGGCTTGTATATTTGGATTCAACATGATAAGAGCATCAAACCCAAAAAAATCTTAGCAATTTTTTAGCAAACCTCGGTCACCAAAAGGTCGAAAAACCATCAACAAATGACTTCTCTGCGTCTTTTTGCACACACAGAAGCAACCTTGGGATATTCCACTTTTGAGGGGGCAAATGACCTCCAAATGCAAAAATTCAAGAAGTTACAGAAACTAGATTGGAAGACCTTTACAATTAGTTATCTTGGGATCCATTTGGCTAAGGGTAAGGTCTCCAAAATCATCTATGAAGTGGCGATACGCACCTGGCCAGTGGTGCTACGCATAAAGCCAGTTTTCCCAGAAATTCAATTTCCGCCTAGTTTTTCTACAAGTTGACTTTTTATCCCATCATGGATGCATTTATGATTGTAAATGATGTTATGATATGTAAATTTAATTGTAAAATGACCTTATAGGGTAGATTCATTATTTTGAGGTGGTTTGGGGGTCAATGAATCAGTTTCCATGCTTATAGAGGCAAGCTGTTCCACTGCCTATATTCCCGTTCCTTGTTGGGAAATGGTTGTAACAATCTGTTATCTCTTGGATTCGACCCCTGATGGCTAGCATAGGTGGTTTTGATGTCTATATTAGTATTTTCTCAGTCATTAGCAAAGGTTGGCCTCTCTTGGATGCTCTGAGCTACATTGTACATCTCTACAGCAATTTGGCAAGAAAATAAACCAAGATTTGCAGCTATTTTTGTGGGATTCTTGTGGTAATGTGTTTTTGCATAGTTTCTCCTTCTGTCATTATTTTTTCTCATGTGTTATGTGTGCCAAAATCTAATTCATTCTTCTAAACTAAATGAAATCAAGATAGATAGGTAGAATACATTGGTTAGAGTGCCCTCCCTTGGGAATCCACTTAGTTTTTGATGTTTTCTATAGTTTGAAGAGGATAAATGACCTCTTCATGCCCTCCTAAGCTCCTCATTAGTCTTATACCTACCATCTCACTCGATTACAAGTTCCAAAACACTTACCTACCTCGCCCCACGGAACACCCTACATCCTGACTTCATTTCCCAGAACCCAAAATGCCTGCTCCATTTGATCTAGCAACAAAACCTTCAAAATCAACAAAAGACGCTAGAGCTACTATACCTAGCCTAAAATCCAAATTTTATTTAGTCATCTCAACTAATATTGACATGGAGAGAGCCCTCTCCCGACCTGGTAGGGTTAGCTACTAGGTTAAGCTTGGTTTGTGGTTATCCTAAGATTGTCTCCCTTCAGCCTAAGGTCAATCTAGGCTCTAACATAAGTAAATAGGGATTCTCCATATTTTGTAGTAGCTTAATTCCTCCATGATTGTGCAAGGAATTAGGAGGTTGGATGAGGCTTTAATTGGCTTAATGTTGTCTAGAGAAGGTCAGGAAGCAGGAGAATAGTTTTACAATACAGGGTGTGCTTCATAGTTGAGGCAAGACATTGTAATTGTTTCTCTTTCTCGTCTGAATTTGTGCAAAGAAATGAAGGGATTTTTCCCAGTTGGGTTGGAATTTTGTCCCATGGTTGCAATGTGTCACTTACCTTCCAAATTAACACTCCCTCTCAGCTAGGGAGAATTCCAGCTGCATCATGCAATCATCAAAAGAATCATGTCGTGAAATTTCATCACTTCTCTTCGCTACTCATATCTTACTTATACCTGCTTATCTCTTGATTGTCCATGCTTATATGCTAAACATTATCAAATATTAGACCAAAATTTGTTCATTCCATGCAAATATCTTGAAGGAAACTTCCTATGTATGAAGAGGCTGAATCATGAATTGAATCAAAATATATGGATGGGTGTTCGCATGAAACATCAATTATTCATTCAACTATCGGTTGCAAGGCAGGTTCAACAATATCTCTGAATAATTTCTTGAAATTTCATTCCATTGAAGTGTTCAAGGATTTTCATTTCCATTTTCCAAAAACTCCTCAATATCTTTACGATATAGATTTTGTTTTCTAAAGTTCATAAAGTAAATCATCATGCCATGATTCATCATTTCGAACTTTAGAGGCCAACCCTCTCTTACTCTCATCATTAGAGGTTTATTACCCGTCAAGAATAAACCACCAATATATAAAACCCAAACCAATGTCATACCTTGGACCACTTTTGAAGTAGAGGTTTGGATTGACACGTCTTCCCGGCTTCATGAGGTAACTATCAATGTGCACATACTAGGCTAAGGAAGCTTGGTTTAAATCAAATCAAATCAACTAAGTCACCTTATCAACCCTTAGATTCTATATAAAAACAAATATAAAATTAATAAAAGTCTCTACCATTATCACTGTGACACACTCTTCGAACAAGGTTTCCAGAAGATCTCACATCCAAATACCAATTCATGACTTCATCTATTTCCATTCATAATATCAAACCAAACTTCATCAAGTCATCCTTATGATTATCACATGAATAATTCTTATGAATAAATATGAATGCATACATCAGGGACAATAGCATATAATAAAATCACCAGATACTAAATCACAATTGTTTATACTTCAATCAATGTGCCAAAGTCGATGACACCAATACATAATCACTATTAAAGATCAACATTCGTCACTATGCCCACATAGTGGCATCCTGAAGGCAAATCATTAATTATCAAATGAAACCCCTAATTTTTTATCACAATGAGTTCAATCAGCCCATAACCTAAAACATATCTATGAAATATCAAGCATCATTTCAAAGTTACAAGGCATCATCAATTATCCAAACGAATGCTCATCAATACTATGTTAAGTCAATAAGACAATTTTTGTCAAACCTTGCAATTTTTATCAAATACTATCATATACTAGATTTAATGATCAATCAAAATAACATGCTACTATTCATATTTTGGTTCCCTACAAACACAATTTTAGTCAACACATTCACATTCTCTATAGTAAGTCAAACATTCAAACTTCCCTGATCATAGAGATTTCTATTGTCTGCTCCATATCTATAGGGCTATCATACTCCTAGTGCATTCCCGATCTCATGCATATGGCTTCCATTTTTATGTCCTACAGGAACAACCACATCCATAGACATTCTTCAGTGCAATTGGGAGGCCATAACTACACTCTTAATGTTATGAAACCAACTGAAGAAAAGATAGAAAAGATAGATCAATGCCTTAGAATTCAGCCTCTTCGAGGGGGTAACCTCCTTTACATTACATAACTGAACAATTCTTGGATGATACAAATGACAAAACCTCCTTTCTATATATAGGAGTCTAAGGAGTCACAATATAACCCAGCTGACCTAACAATAATAATATAAAGCCACAAAAATAACAATAGAGGGGATTCTATGGGGCACAGTAATAACAATATGGGGACAATAGGGGCACAACAATATTAATAAGGGGTACAACTACAATAGTAATGGGGTAATCACTAGTATTATAGGGACCCAACATGCCCCTCTCCTTCAAAAAAAGTGTTGTCCTCAACGCCTGAGTAGTTCTGGATACTTCTGTATAAAATTCTTATCCTCCCATGTGGAATCTTCAGCGGATAAGTTCTTCCACTTGATAAGATACTCGGAAATTGAACGATTTCGTAGCTGTCAAGTTCTTGTTTTTGTGACTTCTTCCGGTTCCAATATAATTTTTCCTTCCTCGTCAAGTTCTGGCAATATTGTTTGAATTGGGAGCTTGTC
>APFE030315768.1:35642-97278 GCA_000404065.3 Pinus taeda | reverse complement strand
CTTATAGGTTGTGGAAGGCTAGGCACAACACTTCCCTCTTTATAGTTGTGAGTGTATGCTTCTTGGTTGCCATAATTTTGCTTTCCATTTTTCTTGCTATCCTGAATGCCTTCTCTAATGAATCAGGTTCCCAAAGGCGAACATCATGTTGGATATTATCCTTTAAAGACCCTATGAACACATCAATCCTATGCTCCTCTGGAATATCTTTTACCCTTATGTTCAATTTTTGGAACTCCTCAATGTGCTCCATTATTGAACCCTTTTGTTTGAGACTTATCAATTGGCTAAAAAAAGTGTTGCTTTTTGTATCCTCATAATGTGCTTTCAATTCTTCCGTAAAAATTGCCCAAGTGATAAATTGTTTACGAGAGCAAAGCCATTGATACCATACAAACTGATTTGGTTCCAAATATAAAGTTGCCATACGTACCTTTTGTGTGTTTTTCACATTATTTAGATCAAAAAATTGTTCCATCTGTAATATCCATGTTGTGGGATCCTTGCCATCAAACTTCCTCATATCGATTTTTGGAATATGATGGGTCTTCGATCCCACATTAGAGTCTATGGAATCATGATTAACATTTCTTTTGTTCTCATCATGAGTTTCCTTTACTACCCTTTCACCCTTAGTGACCATTTCTTGTAGCATCTTATTCATATTTCTCTTCAATTCGTCCATGTCTGTCTTCAAATCTGTCTTCTAATCGTCCATCTTAGCTTCCAATCCTTTATCTTAGCTTCCATGCCATTTATCTTAGCTTCTGTGCTTTTTATCTTAGATTTCATGCCATTTATCTTAGCTTCTGTTAGCTTTTGTGAGGCTGACATTTTTTGCACTTGGTCTTGTAATTTTGATATATCATGTAGCATTTCTTCCTCTTCTTCATGAGTCATGCTAGAGCTTTCATATTCCTTACTAGGTGTTTGCATTTTCTTTCCTCGGGGCATCAGTTACCGATAATAATTCTCTACTAGCCCTTTGAATTCTTTCAAAATAAATTTTCAAACCAATCTTAAGCAAAAATTTAAAAGAATCTACACACCTTTTTTTTCTTTGTAGGAGCTCGATATTGCCTCTGATTTATCTCTGTACTTTCAAAACCTCTAGTTCTGAAATTGCATCTTGTGGTATCCCTTTGTGTCCTCTTTCCAATGCCACCAATCTGACCCCAATTGGATTCTACAATGAAGAGTTATGCCAAATCTCCCACAATGACCTGATTATAGACCTTTCCAGAACAACGAACTTGTATGAAGTGCCACGTGTCACCATTTGGACCTTTGGCTCTGAAAGGTATCTAGATGAAATTTCAGTCTATCCTCTTTCTATACCTTTTTTCGAAATTTCAATCTGATGCTCAGAGAGAAAGTTATGACAATGTTCCCCAGGTCACATGTTTTGAATGTAATTCAGGAGTCTGCAAAAAGACCAACTTCCTCAAATCATATCTCCGCAAATATAACGCGAAAAGCTCTGAAATTCGTACTTGAGCTGCAGCGTGATGTCTTCTCAAATGGGTTTTGTTTTTTACTTCTGAAACATCGTATAAAAAACATTATAGCGAAAATGCCATGATGACCTATTTGGAGTAGCGAAACCCTAGAATCCAAAGCTCTGATACCAAATGTTATGAAACCAGCTGAAGAAAAGATAGAAAAGATAGATCAATGCCTTAGAATTCAGCCTCTTCGAGGGAAACCTCCTTTACATTACATAAATGAACAATTCTTGGATGATATCAAATGACAAAACCTCCTTTCTATATATTAGGAGTCTAAGGAGTCACAATATAACCCAGCCGACCTAACAATTAATAATATAAAGCCACAAAAATAAACAATAGAGGGATTCTATGGGGCACAGTAATAACAATATGGGGGCAATAGGGGCACAACAATATTAATAAGGGGTACAACTACCATAGTAATGGGGTAATCACTAGTATTATAGGGACCCAACACTTAAGCATATGTCCTATTGGTTGGGGCTTAGACTAAGAGAAGCCCTCTCTTCTTAGACCAAAACTAGCTGCAAACCAACAACATAAAACATTTCCCCATTTATGTTAGAAAAAATCAACAATAAAGAATCTTATATATATTTAATGAAAATTATAATAGGTGCAGGGATTTTTGGAGAGATTTTCCCTCTGAATGGGAAGCCACTTCAGTCATCATCATTCACAACATCAACCTGTCTATCATAATACCTATCATGCATCCAAAAAACTATTAGATCATTAAATCAAATTATATTAGTTCCTAAAACATATATCCATCATATTTATAACATGTTAGCATTAGCTACTTCACCACCACATATGAACATCACATCGAAATTTCATCAACGGTTAGAGTCACTTGGTTAGGGAAACTATCAAGTGTATGATCATATTTCAAGGATCATAATCACTTCATCACTTCTTTATTATATTATCTAATCATCAAGAAATGGCATCCAATTTTACCATATGTCATAATTAATAAGCTTCTCAAAACCTAACCATGGTCAAGAAGAAGATCTTGAATATAAATCTTATTGTTACACTTCTATCATCAAGGTTTTCATTCTTATCACAAGCATTATCAATAGTATCAAGGTACCATATATACGAGTCAATTTATCAAGCCTACTTCAGGAAATCCATCATGTCTAAAATTTAAAATGCTTTGACAAATTTAAAGTATACCAATATATCAAAAATCAATGTTTCTAAGTAGCTTTACCATGGCTTAATAAAATGTAAGATACTTGTGAAATACCAAGTGCACCATATCATCATAAGTAATATGAATCAAAATTACTTACATATGGAGTATGAGTCATTCATGAAGGTGATATTTCCATCATACCTTAGGGCTTACCTTGCCATCCAATAGTTGCAGTTGAATCTAACATCAAAACAATACACCATACATACCTTGTAATATTCAGATACATGTGCATCTTCTTATTTGACATTAGAAGTTGTATCTCTTCTCTTCCTACACCTCAGATCATCGTCAGGAAGGATCCACTTATCTCATCTAAATAGGATAGAAGTATCCAAATGGTTACATATACATGCAAGAAGTATAACTAATAATGAAATCAATAAATCTTAAACAAAAGTAAAGATAGAAAGAAGTAACATAACTTGAAAGAGTACTTATCTTAAATGAGAGATAATCATCTCCCTCTTTAACAAGCCTTAAATAGTTGTGACTATCTACTGGCCATATGACACTTGTTACCTTCAATATATTTCAAATAACTTCATCAACAACAAAGCCTAATTGAGACTATCCCATCAAGGGTTACATTAAATATGTCATAAGTGTTAGAACATATTCACATTGATCGTGCTATGGTTTCTAGGTTGCATATCTCAAATATTTTTCATAATCCAAGTTTTCTTCCAAACCCTAACCTCATAATATAAATAAAACCTTAACAACTAGATTCCCTAGGGTTTCCTTAAAATCCTAGTATTCTTTTAGGTCTCCTCCATCTTCTTGTACTTCCAGCAATGGTGTATTTATAGGGGTGATATTCAATGACTTTTCTTTAACCCAACTTTGATACCATGTTAAGTTTTCTAAGGGCTTATTGTTATTTGCTCTAGATAATTTCATTTTATCATTTACATATAGAATTCACCCCACAAGTTCATAACATTATTCAAATTTACAACATTATTCAACAACATATGCAATTATGTAGAAAGAAAAATATCATCATCAATGCAGTAGAACATAAAGGAAAAATAGAAAAAAAATAATCACACATAGAGACACCAAGATTGGTTGGTTTTTTCTTCTTATTAGATTATCATTGAATTATTCAACAAAAGAGAGTAAAATGATCCATATCTTCAACCACAGTCCTATCTAGAATAATCAACTAAACAACATCCATGAGATGAACCCAACAACTCTAATAATAAAAACCATGATTTAGATGCTTGTGGTCAACTGCCATTGTTTGTGGCCAAGTATCGTACTCTATGGTCAAATGCAGAAATATACCGACAATTGATAAAACCAAACCTTAGGTTCCAACTACAAAGAGAGAGTGTCATGCATGTGGTTGAAAGCCTTCAACTACATGCATATGCTTGCATGCTTGTGGTTGTGACTATAAACTCCTTGTTTCATTCTTGCGGATAGAAAGCAAAACTCTAGCACACATGTGAGCTTTAGACCTTGCAATCTCAGACCATTGCGAGTGAACTTTCCATGAACCATCTAATACCTATGCAAGCCAAACCAAAGAAATATGAAGAATGATGATAATGATGATGTCCAAATGTGGTTGAGGTCACTTGTATTTATAGCCTTCCAAGGGTGTTCAATTCTATTTAGGGGAAACCTGATAAAATATGCACATGTGGGCTTTAATTCAAAAATACACTTTCCCTTGTCCAAATTGAGCACTTTAATAATCAAAATTGCTCCTCTCGAAAATAGGATTTTTTTCCCAAGGTTGGAATTTTTCATTGAGTTGCCAAATTAACATCTCTCAACCCTCACATTGTTGGCCTTGTTCTTTAGTGTTGTATTTCCCTTTTACATTGATGTCAAAGGGGGATAGAGTATGGAGATCAACTTCAAAGGTCAAATTCAGGAGGGAATATCAGGTTCAAGTTGATAAAAATGCTAGAGGGGGAGCATGTTGGAATTATAGTGTTGGCATTGATTTCAAAAAATAGTTTAGCTCTATTTTTTTTGTAATCATGACTCCTATTCCTTGAACTAGGTCTTATATATGCTATTCTATGGTTGTAACAATTTCTAATTCCACATCTTAATGCCTTGAAGCCGAGCTAGAAATATGGTGGAAAAATGATACAAAGATCAAGGTATAATTTAAGGTAATGAAAACGAATAAGTGGCCAGGAAGTGTTATAAAACACCCTAGATATATTCTTAGTTATGTAATAACACAATTCCTGTGAATAGAAGGTGTCTTACTTCCTTTAGGTGGTTTTGCATCACTTGTGCACACACTCAATCAATTCTAGGGACATTTTCTATTTTATCTATGCATGGTATTTTGTCCAATATACCAATGAAGGTTTCTCTTCATCTAGAAAGTGGTTAACATTGAAAATGTCCCTCATTCAATGAAGATCAAGGAGGATTAAGCTGAGGAGGAGAAATATTTAAAAGACCAAACTATTAAAGAGTGTATGAACATAGATGTGGAGTGCTCCATTACTTAGTATACAATTATTGCTTTAATCACTCCATAAACTTATTTCTAGAAAAATTATTTGTTGAGTTCAGATTGGTTGATGGATTAAGTAAAAAGAAGGAGAGTGTGCAAGTGGAGTAGACTATGCAGATTTTTTGAATGCTTGCAGAGACAGAATAGAAATTGCAGAAGGTAGCAAAAGTATGTTTCAACTGACATCTTGAGAAGAGAACAAGGAGATGGAGTAAGAGCTTATTGTAGATTCATATTGTGTATTGTTTCTACTAGTGCATTCATCTATGTAGAATGTGTTTTATTCTAAGTTTTAAAATGAATGAAAGCATGGTTTTGAGAGTTTGGGGAGGTTGAGGCCTCCATTCAGTAGTGGCTAGGCAAGAGAGAAGTAGTTGATCCTTGCTAGTGGTGGCCAATAAGATGATATTTTGGGAGTAGTAGATCCATACAGTGGTGGTTGGGTGAGACTTATTAGGAGTCGTGGCTTCCAATAAGTGGTGGCCTATAAAGTCATGTGAGTAGAGACCTCCTAGATGGTGGTGGCTAGAAATATTGTTAAAGGGGTAGTCGCCCCTAGATGGTGGAGGCCAAATAAGTCATGTAAATTATTTTATGGATATAATAATAAGAGAATGACAAGCAGCACAACAAAAGCAAGTGGTTTTGTCCCTATGGGTTTCCACCAGAAATGGTTGGTGTCTTATGTGTGGAATTATTTTATGGTTATTTGTTATTTTATGATGCTCTAATCTCTCCTTATGTGTTTTAGATTATAAATTCTTAAAGAATTGATTGATTGATGAAAATTGTATAACTGACATCACTATTGATTCACCCCTCCAGTAGTGATCTACATTTCCAATAATAAGTGTCGTTAGTCAACGATCACCAACATTTATAAACAACACATTATAAGTTCCTCCTCAAGAATTAGTTTTGTAGGTGACATTGTGTTGAATGATCAACCTTGGTGAGTTAATGATAATGTTCACCAAAATAAACTTTCATTCACAAGATAAAATAATATAATTTTTCCTTCTGTCGATGCCAAGATGCCTTGTATTATATATTGCGCATTGAATACTTATACAATTTGGGTTTCTTAATAGTTGGATTTTTAAAAATGTGTGGAGGTAGAAATATGTATGGAGTTGTATAAGTGGAGATCTGTGGATAAGGGAAACATGGAGGGAAAGTAGTTGATTTTAAATCGTTAAATAACATATAAATCTTAGTCTCATGAGTCCTATTAATAAACAATCATTGACAATTTAAAACAATGCATTATGAATTCATCTTAAAGAATTATTTTTGCATAATTTTGTGGCCACATTGTGTGTGGTGTTCAACAAAGCTGACTTGGTAAATTATTGGATGCTTTGAATGGTGTACAAAGGCAAGAATATGTATGAAGGTGAAAAAATGGAGGTGTACGAAAGGGGAACATGCACAAGGTAAAATACTTGGGGTGTTCTACTATGGTAAATGTCATGTAAATCTTCATCTCATAAGTCTTGTTAGACAGTTTCCTTTCACAATTTTAAATGTTGCATTATCAAGTTTTTCCATGGGAATTATTTCCACATTGACGTTCTATCAAGTTATTGTTTTGAGGCATCTACGTTCAGTGCTTTGTGTGTAGTTTTCTTCGAGATTTCTCACATCCATAATTGTTTGCATCGACGTTTTAAGCCATCCACCATGGCTCATCATCAAGATATATCAATGATTGTGTAAGACAAATCTCATTGGTATAAATAAATAGAGTTACAGGATGTAAAGGGAATGGAAGCCGACCCTATCATAATTGTTTTATAATACTTGGTTTTAATTTAATTATAAAATAATAATAATAATAATAATAGAATGATTTAACTTGGTTAATGGTAGGACGCCTCAAATGGTAGATATTGTGCACTTGATTTGTTATGTCCTGTTAATCAGTGGTGACCCGTAATTTTAAATTATGCATTATCAAGTTTGCCTTGGCGAATTACTTATGCATTGAACTTCTGTCAAAAGTGTTCGTTCAAGTTGACTTGGTCAATAATAGGATGCCTTAGATGATAGATATTGTGACCTTTATTTATAAAAGCATGTCTTTACATAAGTACCATGGAACGAACATAAACAATTACCATGTTAATAATCACAGTAGCTACCCTGCAAAAAGTGTGTACCAAATTGAAGTGTTGTGGAGAAAAATGATGCATGGAACTTAGAAACATGTGAAAAAAAGGAAACAATAAAATTTGGGTCCATTCTATAAACATTAACAAAATTAGACATAGAAACCAATAAATCCATAAGAGTAAGAACTTAAATTAGATTTAAAATCATTACTATGCCTGGAACACAAATGTGAGAGACAAAACTCCCGTTAAATGTTCATATTCATCTTGATCAACAAAGCATTAGATTTAATATATAAGTTTGGAGTAGTGCTTGGAAAACTCATGGTCAATTAATAATTATGTTAAAAGTCACATGCTTTAGAGCCATAGAACATTTGATACAAAACATTATGTCAAAATTCCTTGCATCATTCAAGAGAAAACTATGAATATAAAAAATATACTAGACTATACTATAACAGAGTAATCAAGGATGTCAAATCTTCTTGATGTCGAAAACGATATTGTCCATGAAAATTGTAATGGTTCTAGTGAGTGAGAATCCATGTAATAGGAAAAAAATTGCTGAGATATTTTGTTTTTCTTCTGCAAATGATATTTATAGAAGTTTTGGAAAGAAGACTTGAAGAAGGTCGTTCAAAAGGGTGTAATATAGCTTTCCATCTGCATACTTGATTGTACATTGCAAATTTTGTTCATAAGAAAAATTTTTTTATTAGCATATTTTGTGCAATAAAGCATGCTATCTATTGGAAAACCCATTTTTCTAATTATCTATCTACACTTGTTAAATAATGGCTTGTATAGTGAGGAAAACATATTAGTTTGTGGATTGAATATTCTATTGTAGTTTCTTTTTTAATATAAATACAACTTTTTTAGATTTATGGTACATAAGCAATGTAAGGAAAAGAGAAGTGAGTATTAGAAGGATTATATAGTTGCAAAAAAAAGAATAGAAGAAATCCTATAAAATGTTAAAATGCAATTGAAAACTTTCTCATACATTTATTTTTAACAAAGATTGTAAATAATATTTAAGGTTATAAAATTTAAAAATGCAATAGAAAACTTTCCTAGACATTTGTTTTTGCAAGAGTTTGTAAATGAAATTTATTGATTCATCATTATGTGAATAAAAGTAACTCGATAAACATGTACATATGTTATGAAATCCTTTTGGAGTACTTCAAACCATGTTTTTGAATAGAAGCATGATTTCCTTTTTTTCTATATCTTTTTGTAGTTCAGTACATTTTTTTATAATATTCAGCCAAAGGCACTTGATAAAAATCGAAGTGAAAATTTTAATTAGTTCCGACAAAGAGAAAATGAAAAAAAGAATTTCTTTAACTAACAAATGAGAAAAAAAAGGAGAAAAATGGATAAGAAAAAAGAAAACCAAGTAAAAAGCAAACCATAACAGACATAAGACTCGACATAATACCGTGGCACTGTCATTATTTGTTTCACCATGTTTCACCATGTTTGATGTATATTTCAAATTTATGATTGTTTTGTTGACATCATGTAACAAGTGATGTAAAGCTTCAAACTAAATAATCTGTATTAGCTTCTAAAAGTGCAACAATCATAGTGACTGGGGTAAGATGATCATTAGGACAAAGCATCGATATTGCCTCAATAATAGATGGTTGAGTCAATGAGATGTAGTGACTAGCATCACCCCTTTCAAATTTGTTTGTTTAATGATGTTGAATATCATTATAGGAATACTACTTCCAACAAAGAAATATGACAATAATAGAGAAATTAGATTATCACTTATGTTGACAATTATGGTAATTTGTCCATGTACATCAACAATATCAACATGTATGACTTGAGCCTTTGGCGGTGAGAAAGACATTGAATTAGAAGCAAGGCCATATAACAATAACGCATCTCCTTCAAAAATATTTATTGAGTTTCCCATGCAAATTTTAACTATGGATGACATGACTATTTTTTCTTTTTCTTCGCTGTGAAAAGAACAAACATTTCTCTTAGTGGTCTGTATCTTTTTTTAAATTTTAAAAACATTAAAAAGGAAAAATTAATTGTAAAAATTACTTAATGTGCAGATGCAAAGACTCTAGTTTGTTCTTTATTGTGGAAGTAGAAAAAGTTAACCATTTTTCCATATGACTGGATTCATTTCCACCTATTACATTATCCGCTTTGCCAGCTCATATAGTTTTCGTTGTTACACATCTAGAAACACAACTATGAAACAAATATGTTGTAAATTACCTATTGAAAACATTACACAATGGTCTAAATATTTTAAACAATGATTGTGTAACTTAAACATTTCCCAATAATTTATTCAAGTAATATCAAAGAGCAATCATTGTTCAAATTTATTCACTTGATTAAAAAAGGGGTATGCTATGAAAAATTATTGAACTGTATATTAGAAAATGGCTTATGAAAATTCTTTCTTTTGAAAATACACATTGAAATAACACAAATATGGCTTCAGCCCCAAGGGTTAGCTCAGTTGGTCAAAAACCGTGCCTCGCCATCGGGAGGTCACAAAGTCGAATCGACCCGAAGCCCTTGGGGTCAGGTCTTGCAGTAGGACGAAGGGAGATTTAGCCTAGCTATCGCCCAGATTTTTCCATGGACGTAGCGATCACTCACTGACCAGGGTGCTGGTGAACCACATGTAAAAAAAAAACACAAATGTGGCTTACAACATTTCTACTATAGATTTGAACTCATGTTACAAATTTTTATGTTGGCACCATTGCATATGATTAAATATTAAGTTCCTAACAAGAAAATAAACAACAAGAAAGAAAATAGTACCCAGAACAAGCGACTTTTTGTTGCCACCTTTAGTTCTTTTTATATACTCAAATAACAAAGAAAAAAGATATAAAATTGAAACTATTTCTTGCAAAGTTCAATTTATGCACAAGTTAACTTGAGTTACATCATGATTAGTTCAATATGCATCCATCAAACCGACCTGACAATGACCAAGGTCAAGACTTGTCTAAATATGGTCTATTTGAGATTCTCAATTTGGAGTATAAATCTGTGTCAATTCGTGTAATTGAATTAATTCCATATATTTAATTAGTTTTTTTTGGTCTTATTCTATTTGAAGGCATGTCAACATTGAAATTACCAATAATAATCAAGATACATTGTCATCAAGAATGTGTATCTTGGAAATTGATATTGTTTCAATGGTAGTAGAGACGAGTAAAAGGTGCAATATATATGTTCATTATGAAAATTGGTCATATTACATAGATCTATGAAATCACAAGATCAACTTTTTCATTATAAAACATCTTTTTTTCAAGTATGTGTATCTATTTTTAGTGCAAGTAAGAACACCACGAACAAAGTATGACAAATTCAAACTGAAGTCAGGAAACTTATGTTTGCTAAATAGGCAATCTGTACACATTTCTTGCAAGCAAATAACCATACTATCCATAATGTCTCCATCTACTTGAATATCATCAAGGTGCACATGCAAGCTATGCGTGTTCAAAGAGACCCATGTAAGTACATTGGAATTTGCAAAATACTCAAGGAAACAACATAGTCCCATGATGCATTTTCAGTCAAGTGCTTCATTTCTCTGTCTATCTTTCCATTAACATGGAAATTTTCATGTGTTAAATTTTTAAGAAAGAGCAATGAATCCATGGTTTCCAGTGGTGAAAGAGATGTGTACACTAATCCATGTGCAGTAATTTTACTCAAGTCAAATGCAAGTCTTTCAATAGCTAAGGCTTGTGCTCTATGTATTGTCCTAACACAAGCTAATTGTACTAAAAATTGTCTTGATATTTTGCAATCACTTTTCCTTCCAAATTATGGTAATAACTTTGCAACGCAAAACAATGGTGTCCACATTTTTTTCAATATTTGTACCATATAATCCTTGTATTTTGTTTCTTTGTAATTTTCCAACAAATGAATCAAAAAATTATATCAAAAGTATATCTTGTCCATTTTCTGCATTTGAAGAATAAACTTTCAACATTCCATTAAAACTGTTATCAAGGCCATCTTCAATGTCACAATTTCCAACATATAATTCAACGAGAAGATTCCATTTTAGTATTGTTTTTTCTAGCAGTATCATTGTTTTTCATAAGACACAAAGTTTGTTTGAATACTTTCAACTTTGTCGAATGATTCAAACACTATTAACTTTTTATACACATGCAACAACGTTTTTTTATTATGTCTTTGCACATCTTTATTTCTACAAAATAGGTATTGAAAAAGTGGATCTATTGGTGGTACTATATAACAATGATGATTGATGAATTATATGTCAGTATTTGAATAAACCTTCAATCTCATTCTATTTAAAATTGAAATGAAATCTTCATCTTTTTGACACATTGGAATATGAAAAACATAGGACTTTAGATTGTCTTTCCAAAAACTATATGACGCACTCAACTTGTTCAACATTGGATGTTCAAATATCAAAGAGTCTTTGCTAGATTGCACTTTATACAAGTTGCTGCACTTTATCAAATCAACATTTCCATAAGGATATGATTTATTTCATGCAATCATTTATCAATATGTTACAAAATTGAACAATTAACAAAAGAAATCTCATCGATAAGCATGACACAAAGATCTTGAAAGTGTTTGGAAAATTCACCAATATTTTCATTATTTAAAGGTAAGTACTCAGATTTGTTAAAAGGAACAGAGAAGGAAAAATGCAATGTGACACAACCAACATTGAAGGTTGATTTTCTTGTATAAGCTACTATGACTCCTTTTAGTGTACGTGGATTGTATTCAACTTTTCTATTGCACATGTGCACAATAGTTTGGAATATTTCTCTTGCAACATATGTCCTTACAGTGCTTGCATCTCAAGTAAAGAAAAGATATATTGGTTCTGAGGGATTCTTCTTTTTCTTAATCAAGATATATTTTAATATTTTTGTTTCTTGTTTGCTGAGTTGTATTCTTATGCTATAGAATTCTTCATCTTCTAGTATATGTGGTTTGTTTTACAATATGGTAAGGTTGATCAACATATGTTTTTATGTGTGTCATTCTATAAAAATAGTGGAGGTAAATATCAATATTGTACTCTCGATATTCCTTATTTGTGTCCAAAAAGAGACCATTGGAAATTGAATTTCTTTCTTCCATCACATCTCTATTGCAATCTCCACTATCATTTAGTTCAACAATGATTCATGCATCATTAAGGTCACCCCATGCTTTAGGAACTATATAAGTGAATGATTGTTCATTTTGTCTTATAGTTTCTTTTAGTGTTAGATAGCCATTACTAGAGTATATTGTGATACTAGTAGTAACCCCATGGATGTAATTATGTATTTTCATTAAGAGAACCTTCACAAGAAATCATTGTGATTGGCACATAAAAAAATTCTCTTTCAGATCTCCATTTAAGGAAGTAGTTTTTACATCCATTTGATGGAATTTCTAGCCATTTTGAGCTTCCAAGGAAAGAGTGTCTGCATGGTAGCCCATTTTTCTATGGTGGAAAGAGTATCCTCATAGTCGGCCCCTTATTTATGTGTTCCATCTGAGCCATATGATTTATACTTGTTTCCGAATACCCACTTGTAGCCTATTGGTTTGGTTCGTAATGGAGGATCAACCGGTTTCCAGGTGCCATTCTTTATCATGGCATCATATTCTTTCTACATTGCTTCTTTCCATTCATTATGAGAAGTGACTTATTTGAACGAAGTGACTCAAAATATGTAGACAAATTCAGTTCACAATCATAAGAAACATCCATATCAACAGGTGAATCATAGTTGTCTACATCAGCTCAATTTTTTCTGGTTGAGCTTCTTGTTGCCGTCATTCCAACCTCATCAGGATGAACACTTTCAAGTGTCTTTGTTAGCTATTTTGGATGACCTTTCTGAGATGGCCTAGGCTTCTTAGTTGACTGAGATGGGGATAAATCAGATTTAGTCTCTCATTTCTGTCAATCACATCACTCAAAGTGTCATTAGTGGCTGGAGCTTCATGCAGAGGAGAGAGTGCTTTAGAAGAAGATTCCAAGATTGATCCAATATAGGGATCTCCCCTTCAAGATGTGGGATCTCATTATCAAACTCTTGAAAATAGTTTTCATGTCTAAATCCATCCAAGAGATCAAGTTGTCACTAAAAAACATTGTTAGCCTTGGAAGATTCAAGAAAGATCATGTCTCTAGATATTATAACTTTTTTACAAAATTCATCATAGATATGGTATGCTTTGGAGGTATTTAAGTACCACAAGAAGATATATTTGTGTCTCCTAGCACTGAGTTTGTTTCTCTGTTCCTTACATATCATGGCATAATAGGTGGAACCAAAAACCCTAAATGCCTTGTCGAAGGAATGTGGCCATTCCATATTTTATAGGGAGTCTTGTTTTTGATAACATGATATGGACACCAATTCTTTATATACACAACACATAAAACCGCATCAACCCAAAACATCAACTTAACATTCTTGAAAAAAATCATAAAATGTACCATGTTGAAGATTGTCTGGTTCATTCTTTCAACTACTCCATTTTGTTGGGGATTATAAGGAACAATTTTTTGATGTTTGATCCCATTTTGGTGAAGATAGTTTTGAATTCATTTGATTTATATTCATTTCCATTATCAGTATGAATAGATCCAATATGAGATTGTGCATCATTTTCAATCCATGCATGAAAGTTCTTGAATGTTTCAAAAGCTTTAGATTTGTTCCTCAATAAATAAACCAAACACATTCTTGTGTATGTTGGGCAATTTAATTGTCCTTAAATTACTTCATTAATTGTCAACCAATATTTTTGTACTTGTGAGATGTATCTACACCATATATTCTAGGAATTCCATCATGAAATAAAATTGATCTAAGTGTGGATAAATATTAAATGAGATTAAAGAGTTGTCATGCAAATGTTTTTTCCATTAAAGCTACATCCAAACCAAATGCTAAACTAAATTGTAAATTAATCTAGAACTTAAGAACTTAGCTTATTCTAACTATGAAATTGAAAGTCTTCTCTAATTGCAGAATTAGAAATCTATCTTAAATTATAGAATGGAAAATAATAATGCTAAATTTCAGAAAAGAAATCATAACATTGCTTTGTAGAAAATGAAATTAAGTCTAATTTTCGAAAAAGGAGAGCTAATTCTAATTGCAGAAGGGAAAGAAATTAACTATGATTGTAGAAAAGAATGCACTAATGTTAATGCTCATAAAAATAAAATAAAATGATAATTTTGTATCTTCCGATGATTACTGTTGTGTGTATATTACTCTAAAAATACATTTCTTCATCATCCACAAAATTAACTGAGTAATGAAATGAGATTGCTAGAAGGAAATGCATATGAGAATCAAATATTTTTGGTATTTCACTTTTATGAGCATTTTGAAATCAAAACAACGAATTATTGAAATCACGATGAAACTATATCAATTGAAAAAATAAAATTATATGAAATTGCAAACTGAATGCAAGAACTGTCTATTAATGTAATAAAAAATAGACTAACCAAAACTAACTATCCTTACAACTCTCTAGGGGACCCTCTCATGAGCGTAAGTTTGTCATTGGTCAAATGATTTCTTAACCACCCATTTAAAACAAGGGATTATTATAATTTAAAAGTAGAGTTTCACAATACTGGAAATAAACCATAATGTACTTAACTTTAGAACTAACATTTTTGGTTTCTTCTTATGGATTTTATACAATCTTTCATAAACTAAGCTAAGAGTCTTATTCTGAGAGGTAATGAAACTATTATTCCATCTAAGAATTAAATACAAATTTTAACTTTATCTCCTCATAATTCGCTACTGCAGGAAAAAATCATGAGGGATTCTTCTTGAATCATATCCTTGTGATCAAGCGAGACTCCTGCATGCACACCTGATCTCTTCATAATCTCCTTTTACACGTTTCTTAACCGTTACACCATCATAACCAGAGTTTGAATTGGGTTTGACTCTTAGATATCTTGATCTGTGTAGCCTGCCAAGTCATGCCAATAGGTGGTCATCCATGTGGTGATCATTTTTCAACTTCAGATACCTTTCATCCCTTTTTTGATGCATTACAACTTGTCTAATCATGGATATGGCTGCGAAATTCAGTGTTAGCTATGTAATGATCAATATTCTATAATTGTAGAGATTTTTTCATTATAATTCATAAAGAAACATAAATTCTAAAACATGGATGAAAAAGGTATTCGAAAAGGAAACAATTTCATACTTCAATAGTGTAGTGATCAATAAATGTCATCAAATATTTATTACCATTTGCAAAATGAACATGCATTGGGCCACATAAATTAGAATGAATGAGTTCGTGTTTTCTATGTGCTCTAAAATGATAATCATAAAAATACAGTTTGATATGCTTTCCTAAGATATGAACACCACATTGCTTAAGTTTCCTAGGAATTATGGCAAACCAATAACACTATTTTTCTTAAAAAAACGAAGGTTTTCATAGTTCAAGTGTCCAAATATAGGATGGCACAAAAGACTTGATGGAAGTGTACCTTCATCATAGTGATAACTGTATGAAACATTTTGTTCACGAGTAGAGGTTCCTTGCAACTTTAGAAGTATTTTGTTTTCTATCCCGATCATGACAAGTGAGTGATTTAATTTTTTTTGGACCTCGATCTTTCCATAAAATATATGAATGGACTGTCCTTGCTAGCAGATGTGGACCAAAGACAAAAAGTTTCTCTGTTACTCTGGGAGGTATAGAACATCATGTAGAAAAACGTTTAGATGAATAGGGAGTTTAAGCTTGATGGTGCTAAGCCCTAATGGCTTGAGTTTTGTCTTGTCTCCAAAGTATACTACTCCATCAACATTGTGAGTGAATTCTTCAAAGAAATATCTCCTGAAAGTCATGTGACAAGTTTCTCCCGAATCAAGCAACCAAGTATATTTCCATTAAGCAAGTTAATCAGTAAATAATTCTTCAATTACTCCAATGTTGCAATGTTCCACAACATAATGAGCAGACTCAAGTGCTTTTCCTTTTGCATTACTAGGTGTTTTACCCTTCTCATCATTTCTTTCCTACTTGATTCTATCCCAAGATAACTTACATGTGGAAGCATAATGTTCATTTCAATTACATCATATGCAATGAAGATCAGACCTTTATCCTTGGAAATGTTTGCCCCCCTACCTCCAAAAATATTCATTCCTCTTCCTCTTCAGCCACGTCTTCCTCTAGAAGAATATTGTGCATGATTATTATCTTTTTGTGCAAGGCACACAACTTCTTTAGAAAAATGAGTTGTCTTCCTCCCAAAATCCTTCTCTCTTTCATCAAACTTCTTCTCAAGGGAATCAAGGGTAATCTCCTTATGTTCCCAAATGGAAAAATCCTTGTTTGAAGTGGGCTTTTCCGGTGCATTGTCTCCTTCTCCTTAACCCCTTTCCACAACTAATTGAAAATTAACACATGCTTTATCTTCCTAGACCACTCATTACATTTCTTTTTTCCAGTGAGAACTACTCCCACTTTGGAGATAAGTGAGTGCATTCTAAAAAAACTATCTTCTTTGAATAATCACCACTCTACTTTGATATATTTTATTCAATAAATGACTGATTTAATATGTAACTAATGGAACTTGAGTTGCAATGCCAATACTTTAAAAATATTATGGCTGCAACTATGACACTATATCAAACTATTATACATTCACAATGCATTCACCATATATAACCTTAAATAATTTTACCACACCAAATATGTCCCTGGATCAACATATAATGTAATATATATAGTGTATTCCAAAACAAAGCACACACACGCGTACACTATTTATATAATATGTCATATATACCCATCATATATGCATGACCTTTAAAAAGAAGTTAACACACAACATTAACATATTTGACTGAGCTATCTCTCAAATGGTTTCCATCCTATGTATGATATTTAAAAAGTAACTTAACCCACATGCAGAGAACAAATTTCATACCATATAGACCTTCAACACACAAGGTTTCATATATGTCATTCAACATGGTCTTCAAAAAATATTCAACACATGTCCTTGAAAAGTTGTTCAATGTATACCATGACCTTAAAAAAAATGGCTTTTGCACAGTGAATTTACCAACATATACGATTATTAAACCACCATGGTCTCAGTTTCTACCTCAGGAGGCTTGACCAAAGTGACTAACGCTCGATATTCGACTAGAGTTATCCAATAAGTGTATGCAAATAATTCTATTTTAATGCACAAAGATAACACACATGGTTCACATATTTCTAAGAATTCCTCCATGGATTTGGCTTCATGTAATTTTTAGCAATATTCCATGACCTTCACATAAGGAATGGATAGTAGAGGATTATTGAAAATGAAGTATATGTATCAAAAACGAACAAGATGAACCAATGTACATTCAACTAGGGCATATGATCGTTCATTCAATAATAGAGAAATTGGCAAGATGACTAACCTGCAAGAATAGTAGGACTGGAGCAATGAAGTTATAGGATAGAGAGAGCCAAATTTAGAACAAGTGTTAGTGGCAGAGGAGATAATAGACTGAGATTTGAGAGTGAGTGGCAAGAAAAAATGAGGACAATGGAAAGAGTTACAACAAAAAGCTAATTTTGGGGCTGACTTTGATACCATGTTAGAGACCAGGAGTAACTCCACTAATGTGATTATGTAATTGCATTAAGAGATAATTGATAAATACATTTAAGGGAGACCATTGGAATTAAAATTATACTGTCTCTCCATCCTCATTATTATTGTATTTACAATATTTACATAATTATCCTAATCCCAAATATTAGGTTTCAACATACATATCTATAAAACAGACTCATCAATACTATATGACACATTTAGAATCAACTTTCTCGATAGAAATTTTCTAGGTCATTATGTTCACTATATCTCACAATCCTATGACATATGCCACATGTTTCTTTCTCATTTTGGTATAACTTGATGCAAGCTTTGATAAAAAAATGTTCAATAATTGAACGTCCTTCTAAATAACAATCAATAATTGAAGCACAAAACATATCCTTCGCAATCATCTGGTTCTTTTTCCATTTTTTTTGGTTGTTTGAAGATAGAAAACCTTTGATATTTGGGAAAAGTATTAATGAATATACATTTTCTTGAACTTGTACATAAAGGAAGGGAAAAAAAATATACGCAACTTGGTGTGGATACATTTTTTCCAAGCTTAGCAACGATTTTCCAAGACGAATGGTTGTTTGCATAGTATCAAGGTTTGTTTCTCAATATTCTTTTCAAATATGTTTAAAATTTGTTGTCATAGTTATATCAAGTTTTATCGTGTAAGAGCTATAATATTGAGAATTTGCATAAGAATCAAGC
Source organism: Pinus taeda (assembly GCA_000404065.3). Lineage (NCBI taxonomy): Eukaryota > Viridiplantae > Streptophyta > Pinopsida > Pinales > Pinaceae > Pinus > Pinus taeda. The sequence continues at coordinate 78,542 of APFE030315768.1, read as the reverse complement.
ACAAATTGAGCATTTGTGTTTGAATTTCACATTTTGGAATATGACAACAAAAATTATTTATCCATGTGTTAGCTAGTCTTGTTTTTAGTAAAACTATTGTTCGTTTTAAACTACATTTTATGGCATCAATTTATTCATGCTTAGACAAACCCAAGTATGTCAAGAAGTTTTCAAACATATAAGTTTCATTGTATGTCACATGTTCTAGCATTTTAAAAATAATTTTGGCATTTTTCTTCATTTTTCATCTATGGATTCAGTTGGTTCAAGAATAGTTGTTTTCCTCATTGAAGGAATGGGAAAGTTGAACCTAAAATAAAATAAAAAATTTCCCTATAAGGCTATGTATGATGACGATGTGGAATTTTTTTAAGGTAATCTGTAAGAATTTGTGAGTCACAATACAAATATCTATCTACAACTTCTCTATATCAACATTTGTACTTTTTCCATAAACTAGTGCATTTTTTTCAATAGCAAATGCCATGGTCATGTTGACTTCCTCTATTTTGGAATTATGTTAAAGAAAAGTAGTCTTGAAATTCACGAAAATACTTCTTATCATGGGAAATTTGTTGTCACAGGGCACCTATCTTATTGTTGTTGTAACATACACATGTTAGTGGATAATTTCTTAATAAGCTATGAATCATGTTTTCTATTATCTTATAGTTCGTAGAAGGGTTGCTTTTGTCCTTGATTACTTGTACCACATTGACGATTGGTTTCCAACGATAGTCACCACAATTGTAGGAAACAAAAAAAGTTGGTGGACCCAATTTTCATATCCTTGCATAGAAATTCCTATGTAAACCAAGAAAGTAGTTTGGATATGTGAAAATTATTCTTAGATCCATGTAACCAATTTCTGATTTAAGAATACGATCCAAAATTTATCCTTGAATTAACATCCTTTTCTAGTAGTTTCCTTCCTTTTAGCTGTCCCTTTCTTATTCTTACCCAAACAGAGTTGAGAAGTTTCCTAAGTATAATGCATACTTCCTTGTAAATTTGTGATGTGGTATGCAAAGCCATGCTCCTTGTGCAATATTTCACATTGGGTAATTTTTTGATATGTATATTTTTTTGTAATATCATCTTCATGATTTTCTCCATATAAATGTGTAGGGAAGCTGATTTCCTTGGAATATTTGTCCTATAATATTCCTAATGGCTTATAGCCATCACCAGGGGAAATTTCAACTGATTGTTTTGAAGATCATAAGTACTATGTGATTTTGTGAAACTATGCAACATTTTTTTGTCAATGACTCTTCATTGTTTTTATTGCTATAACGTCTACTTCAGTATTTGTGTCAAATTATAGTGTACTTGTCGCATCTAGAAAATTTTCCTTATAATTATCATTTATGACAATCCTCTCCATTCGATAAAGATTTTTTTCATAAGCGATACAACACTTGCATGACCACATGCGAACGAACAAGACCATAAGCATAACCACTTTTGTATAAAAACATTCTTTTTATTGCCACACCAATTGAATCAATTTGTTTTATATCACAGGGAAGTGAAGGTTGAATCTGATACATATTAAAGGGAATGCTAATTATACCTCTAGTTAGGCCCATTTGTTGACCTCTATATTTTTGTCCCAGTTCTTGAATTTGCATGAATGGTAAAGTGTTGTCGCATAGAATGTCTAGGCACCACGACAATGGCTCAAATTGGGGGCTGCCACCCTGATCCCCAATCTCTCCATTTAAGTTGTCTCCCTACAGCAAGCTAAGCAGGGTAGACCCTATGGAAAAGTGGAATGAAGAAGAAGTATTTGTGGACCAACCAATTTTGGAGACACGGTGAAGCGATCAAGTACTTGATTGAGATTTAGCAAGACTTATAGGATTTGATTAGATTTTATACGATTGATACCACTACCTTATGGAGTCCACGATCTTGCTAGGGAAATTAAGGCCAAGTAATCAATTAGCAACTGTTGGTTAGATGAATGACTATTTAATATGAAATGCAGATCTTAAAACTAATGTGAGATGTAAGAATCTTGGTTAATTTTCGTTAAATTCCTACTTAAATGTGAACCCTTCAATCCTTTCTGTGTTGAGCCTGATTTCATAGTAATTGGCAGAGAGAAGATCAAGAGAAGCACACTAAGGTGTGATTACCAATACCTCACCTAAAATTCTAACATACTCGGTGCCTCCGGTGCTATAGAGGACTGTGGCTCTAACGACTGCAAGGTTACCATTTTAAGTACTATTAAAACAGACTGCTAAAGAAAAAACAGATGAAGATCTGTTTGTCTATTGACCAAGATTATGCTTGGAAGTAAATTTTATCTATGCAAAGTTAACTTATATGCAAATGCACCAAAAGATGAGATGAAGTTAGACTCGAGAATGGGAAAAAACGTATTCTGCAAAAGCCCTCAATTTTTTTTTCTAAAGCAAGTGGATATCCTTCTATTTCCATCAACCTAAAGAAGTATTACAATATATACAATCAACCAAAATAAATCATGGACTCTGGAGATATCCAGGCTATTCGGCCATGAATATAACCCTCCAAACTAACTAAAGGATCATCTATTCTCACAAATGGTGCTCTTGGTTAACTGAAAACTCCCCGTCGAACTCCACAATATCTTCAACATAAACTTACAAAGTTTGAACATACAAGTGGCCCCACAAAATTCCACGACTAAATCAAATCGTTGAATCTAGCTACGCAAACGAATGACATGGAGAGATATCAGAAAGCCAAGATGCTCAAGCCTTACGGCATGATGGATGGTGGTAAATCATACCCTACCCTCGCTATGTGTCGAGAGCCTAGTGGGATCACTCTCAAAGTGCCCAAACCACTTACCATTTAAAATCACATCGATCACCTGGAAAATGCTTGGAAACCATTTTAAAGCCTGGATCGCCAGCCTGAAATAGGAAAACATGAGAATTTCCATTGTTGGGAGGATCCACCTATTCTTTCCCTGATATCTTACTTCAGGACTCTCGACTGACACAGCCATTGACTGAACATAAAATCCCTGTGTAACAATATATAAGAAAATGAGACTGGTTAACTTACCCCAAAGGCAACTGTAACCAATTAGAGTTTTACCTTCCTCAAGGTACCAACCATGGAACTGTGTTTGAATCTGCATACTGTGCTTCATTCTGTGCCTTCCCTACTTACCTAATAGCTAAAAAATTCCTTGTCCTCTATCGCCTGTTCATTGTAGAGAGCCTTTAATCTTCTCTACGACACCTCCATCCACTTCATCTCAGTCCTGCTTTTTGAATTGATCACTCCTTGGTTGGCCAGTAGATCCGCTAGTTTATTGGCTTTCCGGCGAACATGATTGAAGATGACAGTTCTGAGGCTCAGGAGATGTTTTTGAATTCTTTGGTACACTTGTAATAGTCTCCAATGTTTTGAGACCCTTTCTGGCACTTTTCCACAACTGATTCTCTTCACCGCCTTTATAAAGATCTCTGAGTCAGCTTCGATAATGACATTTGAGTTGTGATTTAGTATAAGAAGCTCTAGACATTGTTCCAAGGCCATTCATTCAGCCATGTTATTGGTGGCTCTACCTAAATGGTAGTGGAAAGTAAAGATTATATTTCCTTCTTCATCTCTTAACACCCCTCCATAACCTGCTGTACCAGGGTTGCTTTTTGAAGCACCATCAATATTGCATTCTAGATAACCTTTCGGTGGAGGTTGCCAAATCTCCTTTTCCAAGTCTAAATCTCTTTCCTTTCTGTTAAGACCATTGTAAATAATCTCCTACATGCCTAGATGCTTGAGATGTTTCAATTCACTCGGAGTTGGAGGGTTCTTGGTATAAATGCTTATAGTGGTGGACACTGTCTCCTTAATCTGTTTCAAGGTCAAATCCATCAGGCGAAGAGGAGTAGTTTTTTCATCTTTGAAAATCCTTTTATTCCTTTCTTTCCAAACATTCCAGATAATGAAACTTGGTTTAAAGGTCCAGGACAGATTAAGGATCTCATACTCCGAATAATTTTTCCTCCACTTATTCAGGGTATTAATGATGCTACCCTTATCTCTATCTATCTGTTGGAAAATGGTGTAAAAGGAATCACATAGCCAGGTGGTGTAGGTGTAACTATTGAGAATATGCTCCATTGTCTCCTCTTGAGCTTCACATAATTGAAATTTAGAAGGTCCAATAACACCCCTCTTCCTCATATTGTCCCAAGTTAATATTTTATTGTGAAGAACTAACCACATAAAGAGCTTTATCTTCATCCAACCTGGGTTACTCCAAAGTTCTTGCTAGGATTTCACCAAGATGAAGGGTTCAAGGTTCAGGATAAATATTTTTGCTTCCTTAATGTTGAAGGAACCTTATTTATTGAGACCCCATCTTGATAGATCCTGCCCTTTTGTTACCAAGATCTTCCTTTGTTTCAATATATTCATGAGTTCATATGCTTTTGTTTTGTTGGGACTGTCCTCTCTACATTCTATATCTTTCCCTTTCTCGAGTCATAAGGAAGATCCTAGAAATATTTAACTTTTATTAAACCTTGGGACATTGTTTCCTACTTGAGGCTTATAAAGTCCTCTCTTATCAGCATTATTTCTTGTTGCCATTTGTCTTCCCAGAATAGAGCTAGATCTCCCTCGCTGATTTCTTAGAAGCTGTTGTTTTGAACTAGGCTTCTATTAGCCCAAGCTTTGTTCCAGATATAAGAGTCTTTTATGTTTCCAGACATTCTTATAAGATCATTTGTATGCTAGGAGCTAGCATATTTCTCCTTCCAGGTTTTTGACCATTGAGCTTCTGGTTCTTTGACCCACCTCCACCAGAGCTTAGCACCTAAAATGTTGCTTAGAATCTCCTGATCATCTAAGACTAGACGTCTGTGACTTTTGAGTTTATAGATTTTGTCGCAAGAAACAAGGGCCCATTTCTTCCTTGTCTCCTCCTTGCCCCAAAGGAAATTTCTCTAGATATTCCTAAATTTTTGTAAGACCCCTTTGGGAGTTAGAAGGGCAGATAAAAAGAAAACTGGGATAGATTGCAAAATGGCCTTTGTCAAAATCAACCTACCAGCAAGGTTCAAAGATCTGAAAGTCCATTTTTTTACTTTGTCTTACATCTTGTTGAGCACTGGTTCCCAAATGCTTTTGTACAATGGTTTAGCCATAAGGGGAATTCCCAAATACTTTGAGGGGAGGGAATCCCTTTGAAAGCCCAGAATTCTCGAGATATTCCTCCGAATTGCAATGTTAGTATTAGAAAAGAAAATCTTTGATTTGGAGAGATTGACTTCCATACCTGTACCCAAGGCAAGGTCATTTAGGATTAATTTGTATGCTGAAGCTTCTTTGACTGTGGGGATCCCCTGCAACACGGTGTCATCGACAAATTGTTGGTGAGTCATTTCTTGACCATTCTCTATTAATTGCAGTCCCTTGATCTTTCCTGAGATTTTGGCTTGTTTAATGGATCTGCGCAATCCTTCCGTCATGAGGATAAAGAGAAAGGGAGAGAGTGGGTCTCCTTGCCTGAGTCCTCTAGAAGGAGTAAAGATATCTAAGGGTGAGACATTCACCAAAAGAGAAAAGCTGCAAGAAGTAACCAGAGCCATAACCCATCTAACCCAAAAGCAATAAGGACCTTCTTTATGTACATCTAGTTCACCTTGTCATACACTTTAGCAATATCTAATTGCATGATCATTCTGGCCTGCCTTTTATTGGTAAGTGAGTGAACAACCTCATGGGCTTGAATAATGTTGTTTAGGATTTGTCTTCCTTCCACATAACCAGATTGTTCCCCTAAAATTAAATAAGGAAGAAGAGGTTTGAGCATGTTGGCCAAAATCTTGGATATGATTTCATACACCACATTGCATAAAGAAATGGGTCTAAACTTATCAGGAGTTAGGGCTAACTCCTGTTTGGGGATCAGGGAGATGAAGGATGTGTTGAGGGCTTTCAAAATGGTCCTGCTCCTTCTGGAGTCCTCTACAACATTCAGAATATCCTATTTGACAACATTCCAGCAGACCTTGAAACAATCAACATTAAAGCCATCTGGACCTGGAGCTTTGCCATTCTAGATGTCTTTAATGACCTCACTGATTTCTTCTTTGGTAACTGGTTAATTGAGGTTAAAATTATCCACTCTAGACACCATCTGAGGGATATTTTTTGTGATTTCCTTGATGCTTTGTTCTCTATCTAAATTACTTTCCTTTGTGATGCCTTTGAAATGGTGAACTAGAATAGCTTCAATATTCTTATGGGTGGTTTGGAGCTCCCCATTCTCATTCAATAACAAAGAGACTCTATTGTGTGCTCTATTGGCCATAGTGGATCTGTGGAAAAATTTGGTATTTCGTTCCCCTTCTTTGAGCCATTGAACTCTAGACTTTCGTCTCCAGAAGATTTCCTCTTGTTTGCATAAATTCTCCCATTCTTGTTTGTATTTATTAGCTTGTTCACTCTTGACTTCATCAAAACCTTTTGTGATTAATGCTTGGTTTAGTTCCTGCAGTTTGATTTCCACTGATTTTTTATCTACGAAAATGTTGCCAAATTCATTCTTGTTCCATTCTTTGAGTCGGAGTTTAATGTGCTTCAATCTTTTATGCAGGAGGAACATTCTAGTGCCCTGGATCTACAGATCTTCGGACCACCATTTTTCAATGTTGCTAATGAAATCTGGGTGGGAAAGCCAGATATTCTCAAATTTGAAGGGACTATTTCTAGGTGAATCATTCCCCTTGATTTCTAGTTGGATCGGCCAGTGATCAGAGCCTTCAAAGGGGAGAAATTTAGTAGTTATTTCTTTATTTTTGAGCATCATCTCCTCTGAGATAAAAAAATTTTCTAACTTGGAGGTGACCTGGGCTTCACCTCCTCTTTTGCTATTCTAAGTAAAAAGGTCGTTGTGCATTTCAGAGTCAACCAGTTTCATGTCATCTGTGAAGGATTGGAATGTTGCTAAATCTTTACTTAGCAATCTGGTACCTCCTTTTTTTTTCCGAAAGAGATTTAATCATATTAAAATCTCCTCCCAAGACCCAAGGCATTTATGCATGTCTACTTCTGAGATTTACCAAGGATTCAAGAAATTTGAGTTTCTCAACTATTCATTGTGGACCATAAACATTTGTAACCAGGAAGGTGTCTGACACCCCCACTAGTTGATTGATGGCTGATAAATAATTTCTCGATGCCTCCGCATATATTATGCTGACCTTTTGGGGATTCCATAGAGTGAGAATTCCCCTAGCAATGTTCTCTACTTTAACTTCTAGAAACTCAAATCCGTTAAGCCATTTGCTATGTATTTGTTTTAGTTTCTGAATGGAGCATTTTGTTTCTTGAATGAACATTATGTCTGGTGTTGCTATTTTCATTCTGTTACTTATCATTCTTTGTTTCCTTTTACTACCTAGACCTCTGATATTCCAAGATATGAACTTCATGATTAAAGATTTGCAAAGGAGTAACTGGTTAGATCTTTCATCTTACCAGAATCTATCATTATCTTTCCACACTCCATCAAGAGCTCATTTTGTTTTTTCCTGCCTCTCTTCTTTCTTGGATTTCTAGTAGCTAATCCAGGAGTAGATTTCATTGTTTTCACCCCTCTATGCTCCTACTTGTGAATGTTTTTACTTTTCCCCAGGTCTTTTTCCTGAGTTTTCCATAAAAACAGTTGCTATATTCTGTTGCATTCTTCTTGAGGCAGTAGATCTATTCCTCCCTTGGTTCCCTGCATCAAGAATCCTTCTAGATCCAGGTTTTCCTTGTCAAGAATTTCTTATAGTTCATGATCTTCCAGATCTGTTTCACTTTGGGTCATTTCCTGCTCCATCTCCATTTCTGTTTCACTTATCATCATTTCTTTTATAGAATCAATATCTAGAGAGTGTATCTTGTCCTCTTCTTTGTCCTTTTCGTTTGTGCCTTTCTCCTGATATTGGTTTTCTCTTGTGGTTTCTTTCTCCTCTTCCAGCACATGGAACTTGTTCTTATTAATCTTCAGCCCCTCATGATGTGGTTTCTCTAGCCCCTTTTTCCCCCCTTTTCTTTTTCTTGCCACTTTTTGAAAGTTACCTCATTCCTTCGTTGGATGGAGTTTATCTTTATTGTCTGCTTTATTAAGAGGGCAGTCTTTGGATAGATGTCCATGTTTGTGGCATCTATGACATCTGAAAGGGATACGCTCGTAGTCCATTGTCTGCACCCACTCCTCATCAAAAACTTCTAGGATGACTTCATGTAGAAGCACACCTGACAGATCCATTTCTACACATATCATAGCAAAGGAGGTATACTTTCCTCTTCTTGTGGCTTCAGAAGCTTTGACAAAATGTCCTAATTATTTCCAATGGCAACTAGCGATTCAGTTTGCAAGTAATCAAGAGGTAGAGAGTAGAGCCTTACCCAAACTGGTACCAAAGAGAATGTTTCCTTCACTGGTACAAAGTTCATCCTCCAAGGCCTCATATAAAGACGGCTGCTGCAAAAAAGTAGGGTCCTCCTTCGAATATTTTGTCTTTATCTTTGATGTTTGATAACACCACTGTGAAGAATACCTTTGACCCAAGATGTAGGTCAATTCTTCCTTTGGGTATTCAATGATATTTAATCCACGTTTGTAAAGCTTTTTCAGTGGGCCATAATCCCATGAATTTATAGATAATGGCATAGATCTCCTTGTGTTCCCTGTGCACCTGCAGAGCAGGATCATTTAATATTACTCTTGGTGTAATTTCTGCTTTTGGTTTGCAAGGTCCTTTTTGTTTTTTTCTTTTAAACCTTGACTTTTGTCTTCTTCCTCTTTGTCTTTTGTGCTACTGTTTTATGTGTTTTTGGTAACCCCTGTTTCCTTTTCATTCTCCTTGATCCTTTCATTAGTGCAATCTCTGTTGTTCCCCGCCGGCGCTTTAATTATGCTAGTAACCGCTTCTTTGTAGGAGGGAGTTGAGCTCCCTCCTCTACCACCCACCATAAGAGACGCACTCTACTATTTTCAGAAACCCTAATCGCTTTGGCTCTCTCGCTCACCTCTGGTTTTCATCAAAAACTCCACCTGCAAAATCCCTCAATTACCCAAATGAAATTCTCACCTTTTTTTAGATGAAGACTTAGAAAATAAACTCCTAAAGATTCTATAGTTAAAACACCAGCTTATTTCAAATCTTCTTGATACAATTTAGCTGAAAGATAACAAAAACAAATTTGCAATTCGATATAAATATCAACAGATGCTAAAAAAATTTACTTAGTTTATGAAACAAAGGATATGCATTTTATCACAATTCCATGACAGAGTACTTAATTTTTAGACAGCAGTAAGAAAAAATTTATGACAACAACAATATGACAATGAAAACAGTAAGCTATCAATGATATCTTTATGCCAAAAATTCACCAAAAGTTTTCCAAACTTGCCCACATGAATTATCCAAAAATTTTAGCCCATTGTGATGTGATTTCTGGAATTATATTAGATCTGATATACTTATTATAGCCAACAATTAAAACGTGAAATAAGCCTAATGATCAATTCCCAACTCAAGAAATTAATTCCTTGATGTAGTAGAAAACTTAGGAACTGATTTTAGGCTAACCCACATGAAATTTTTCCACCGTTATATTTCAGACTTCAGAAACAGAATTATTCAGAGATAACAGTGACCGAAAATCTAGATCTAGGCCAAATTCTTGATACACATCAAACATAAATGGCTTATTAATGTCAAGATTTTGAGAAACGTTTTTCAGCGTAAATCACATGATAGTACATATGTCAACGCGTTTCGAACCAATGAGTGTGGTTCATCATCAGGACAAGTTGAAGAACCAAATCATGGCTAAATATTAAATAGGGAGAGCAGATCATCCAATGGCTAGGTTTGGCTATGAACCACACTCGTTGGTTCAAAACGTGTCGACAAATGTACAATCATGTGATTTATGCCAAAAAAATGTTTCTCCCAATCTTGATATGATATGGATCACATAAGCCTCAATTCAACGACTTATTAATGTATTTAGCAATTGTTTAGTTATTTTCAAACCACTTAGATGTGTTTTTCACCACTAGTAGAAAGGTATATGACTGTTGTAGCAAATAGTGAGGAAAAAGATGGTTTAAAGATCAAACCCTTATGCCCTAGGCCTTGAAGATCACTTGCCCAAGTTTTTATGGGAAAACTAGTATTCCTAAAGAATGCTAGCCCTCTAGGTTTGGGAGCTACCCTAGAAGCAACAGTTTAAAGAAATTCAATGGTTTCATTTATGTGTAATAGATAAGAGAAATATAATGGAACCAACCTGGAACTTCCACTTAATACCTTGCTTGATCTCTCTCCCCTTTGAAAGAGCCTACAACTCCTCCCTGTACTTAACACACATGGAGAGTACCTGCACAAGTACAACAACAAAGAGCCATCAAAACATCGTGATCTATTACAACATAAGCATTATAAAATCAGATATATAATGAGCAAATGATAGCATTCACAATTGCACAATCATATGGAAGAAAACTTGAAGAACTTTATTAATAGAAGGGATAATTACAACCCAGTTGTATGATATAACATCATCCTCCCAGCTTCAATCCTTCTTCACCTCATGAAATAGCAAGATCACTCCAACAATACAATGCTCTTTCCTCAATTACAAACTATCAACACTTCCTTGAAATTCACCACATTCTAGCCTCTAGATCTCTTGGATGAGGGATCCATTTATAGATGTTTGCAAGGGTGTGAGTCATCCATGGGTTTTGATTAGTGTCATTTCACTTGTTACAATGGGGTCCATAAAATAAGGTATTGGATTTTCTTAGATCCCTTACTCATCCTTGGGCAAATTTAGAGAGGCAAGTGGCATAGGAGAAAGTTCTGGAAGATTTCATGAGCAATCAACTAAAAAATGTCCCAGACATTTGTCCATCCTCACCCATCACACCCTATAGAAGGCCTAAATAATATGCATCACACCCTGGCAGTGTACCACTGAGTATGCATCGCACTTTGCTAGTGGAGCAGTCGGTATGGTTCAATTTAGGCAGTTTCTGGATGGTTTCTTAGGTGGAATTTTTGGAGAATGATGTATTTAGATGACTATGTTCCTTTAGGGTATGAAAAAACTCTTTTAGGGGTTGATGATCCCTAATACATCGACATATAAGTTTGGGGTTGATGTACCCAAATATGTCTATAACAGTTTCCCCCTAAAGTATGAGGTTGTAAATATTCATGTCAGGTGAAATGCTTTATCATGAGGATCCGAAGTTTCGAACTGGAAGGTGACCTGCATAAGTTACAATACAATACATCATCATAATAAAAATTTTCATGATCTAGCTAAGTGAGGCATTCCCATGCTCAACTTTATAAATTTCCTTTCATGTACATAGATCAGACAGTTGCCTGCAGATACAGATTTGTGATTCGATAGATATAGTCTCAATCCATGGTTCGGATGACCATCTATGTAGAGCCTTTGTACATTTGATGTTTTTATATCCCTAAATATATTACAGCCCGGATGGATGAAAATAGATCCAAGGTCTTCAAAGCCGTTCAATCTTCACTCGATGTATAAGTCAATCCATGTGAAGAGATGTTCTGAAGTTGAACATGGAAAGACATCGCCTGATTACCAGCCATTGGTGTGAGTTGTTAACAGACACGAGAGGAATCACCGATAATGATAATGAACCTCAAGGTACTATAGTACAATTCACGTGGCGTGAATACATGATCCGATGTCGAACACCACGCAAAATATTTCGGTTGAAGGCTATTGATGTCAACTTGTCGCCGAAAGTGAGAAACTTTCCATTGATGTATGCAAGATCCAAAGCACTGAAATGGTTGTTTCTAAGTCAAGTTCGTGGATAGTGAACTAATGTCGACAAGAAGTGGCTCATTGTAGGAGGGCCTTGATGTATCCCACATCCACGACATGAAATGAAGCAAATAATTTTCTAGAGGTGAAAAATGAACTGATGACACAAGGTTCAGGAATGGCGGTCATGAAAGAATAAAGGTTGGAGGTATTGCAGTGGATGAGACATTAACTGGATGGTGGTTTCTCAACTGAATTACTTTTCTTAAACATGTCAGTGACACTGAGATGAATTGATAGCGTTAACCCCCAAATATGGATGGTATGAAAGAGCAATTATGAGATGGCTAGTGAATAGAATAACCCAACCCAACTCAATAATGGTGATGAAGTGAAAGTGTCATGTTCAAGAGCGACTTGCTACCATAAATTCTTCAAGTTTCTTCCCCTTTTTCGCTAGTCATTACTGACCAGTACCTCTTTATTTTTGTCAAGCTTGAGGAGGATAACATATGCTTATTATATAATTCACCCTTTTGTCAAACCTGTCGCTATTTAATGTTTTAACGAATCTAGCGACAGCGAAACTCGGTCTCATCTAGATGGACAAGTTTTTCGCTATTATTTTAACAAGTTTAACGACAAGGATAACTCGGTCCTTTTCATGTTTAGAGAGTTTATAAACGGAAGAAAAGAAAACTCCATAAGTTATTTTTCGTAAAATAATCCCTCAGGTCCGAAAAAGGATAAAATAATACAAGAGGGATGGCATTTCCAATACTTTAACAAGGTGGAAAGGCAAGTGCTTGATAATATTTTCATATTTAACGAGTCTTAAAAGGGTTTAAAGAGGACTCTATTTTCAGGAATGAGTGGTATCTAGGGTAGCAACTGGTTCCAGTGATGTTGGAGCTTCTCAAAACATGTTGATTTGTGTGAAGAGGTTGGCTAATCAGACCACTCATTGTAACTATTCCTCAAAGAGGGTAAAGAAACCAAGTGAAAGCATATGATTGGAAAAAGGGATGGTGGCGATGGGATGTACACAACCAAGGCTCAAAAGGCTGATAGAATGGCAATTACAAGGGTTAAAAATTGAAAATGGATTCATTTTTAGGCAAGCTTGAACCATGGGGAACTATGCTTGGATTTAGTTTCATGTTTACACAAACTTGAAACAAAAAACTATGCTTGGATTCAGTTTCATTTTTAAACAAGCTCAAAATGAAAAACTATGCTTGAAATTAGTTTCATTTTTACACAAGATCGAAATGAAAAACTATGCTTGAAAAGAGGTATGCATGCCCCCAACATGATGAAAGGGAGAGTCTCTTGTAACTAGATGGAAGTCACTACAGTGAGGTAGGATGGTTATCCAACACCTCTTTGGTTTCATCCAGAAGACAAAGGTGAATGGTGTGATAGACCAATCACAAAACCTACAGGGAAACTTATCTTTACCATTAGGTGCATGCCCCCCAAGCTTCATTACATTCACCAGACTACTCATGGCTATTAGCTGGATGGAATGAAGGTTCAAGTGAAAGACTCGACATGAAACTTGGGAGCGGGGATGATACCGTTGACGTAAATGGACCATTTAGGGACGATGATTAACTTGGAGCTATATTCGGACCAGGAAATGAAAGCTGGTCAACAGTGACAATCTTGCCTTCATGTGAGAAACACATCACTCAGAAGAGTGTTGAAACAATAGCTTCCATGTTATAAACATAGTCACGCCTAAGAAGTAAATTGTAATCTAACGGCCTTGGGGCTTCCATCACGTTCAGATAAATGGTTTTTCTTCCCAAAGTAATAGGTAACTTAGGAAGGATCCCTAATGGTCAACTGGTTCCTCTGTTAAAGCCTAACAGATTCTGCATAACAGGGACAAACAGTGGTGAACCAAGCACTTTCCAAGAAGTTGAGGAAAGGATACTCATTGATGCACCTTCATCTATAATAGTGTCAGACACAATCATTTTACAAACTTCTACTATGATTTGGAAAGGCACATAAGAAGGAAGGTGAGATCCTGCCAGTCGATTCCAATCAAAGGAAGTGACTAGACTACTTGGAGGGGGTACCGAAGAAACGAGAGAGTTAACCCTTTGTGTTACTAGAACTCGAGGACTTTCCTCATGTTTTGATGGAACAGGTGGATTGCACCCAAACTCATTAGAATCCAAAGTAGCAAAAAGAACTTGAATGGTATGATTTTCACTCTCTTCGAGAAAGGTATGATTAGCTGAAGGTGAAACTGGGTTAATTGTTACCTTGACCTCTTGATTTTGGTCGGGTATAAACTCAATGGATTCACTTTCAAAGAGAGTGGTTTCAACTGATGGTTGATTAAGTCATTCAATTCTTCAATTAGTGAAGGACTTAGGGAGAGTTTCTTGTAACCAGATGGGAGTCGTTGTGATGAAGCGGGACGGTTATCCAACACTCTTTTGGATTCATATAAAAAGGGACAAATGTGAAGGGAATGATTGCCTTCACATAAGCTACATGGAAGCTTGACTTTTCCTTTCTGTCCATTGACTTTACCATCACTAGTTGATGGTGTGTTACCAACATGATTTCCAGAGGTCGATGAGACGGGATGGTGTGAACGAGAAGACCATTCTTTCAAGATCTGAGGAAAGTAAGGACAATTCTGATGAAATGGTCTCCTACATAAATTATGCATGGATATTTGGGTTTGGGAGCAATGGTTGCTTGGTTGCCCCCTTGCTGAATTGACTTCTTCTTCTTCTCCCACCCTTTCTTCTTCTTCTTAGCCACCTGGTTACTAGTATCAATATTCTCACCAAGTGAAAAGGAAGAAGGGGAGGAAGAAACAAACGAGGAAGAAGGTGAAGGGTCAAATTTAGGATCAACTAGAGGTTGATTTTGTCCAGTTGAAGGTGTACTTGATTGAGGAGAAATCATGAAATTTTGAACCACAGAGGTTGAAAACAACCATACTAGCAGGCTAATGGTAAGTCCCGGAAGGGATAATGTAGCCATATAAGGAGCACCAATATTTCTGAAGAAGGAAAAGGACTAGGATTCCAATCACAAGGGATTCCTTGATCAATGGAATATGAATTTTTTGCCCCATATGTTTCAACCTAATATAAACTAAGGAATAGGGATGTTATTTAAAATTCAATTAATTTTAATGATGCTTTGACACAACTTTACTTTTTCAGTTTTTAAGAGTCCAGAAAAAGCTAAAGATGACTCTAGTCTCCTTAGATTTTTAATGAGCCTGAATGGAAAGGTGCTTAGATAAACCTTTTCTTTTAAAGAGTTGAAAAGGAACAAAAGTGACTGCTCTGGAAAATCTAGATAGAGGGATTACCAAACCAATCACAAAACTGCAATATACGCCTTGGTGATAAATTAAAAAGAAATTACCAGGGACTTATGTATGGCAGTCAATCTTCCTGAATGTTGTGTTCAGTGAATTGTGATCAATAAGACAACAGACTATGTTTCCTATGGATAAATGATATAAGCCTATTGTGGTCTCAGGATATTCACAATAATATGGGACCTGTGATTTCCTCACTTCCAATATTTTATGTAGTGAACCCATTTCTCTAGCATGTATTACTATTAACTTCACCTAATAGAGTTCGATTTTTACGAATCTTTCTTACAGAGTGACATGATTAGCTTGCATAGACTTTATTTGATTTTGAATAATGACATTTGATTAGAATGATTAACTTCCATTATTTTTAATTTGTTCTCGATGATATGTATTCCATCTGTATTTATGAAACATGGTACTTGCTTTTCTTCTATGGTCAATAATCTATTTTGAAGAGATATTTGACCAACTTCCATGTCCTTTATAATTTTATCATTTTTTTCTTTCATGCCCAAGAAATAGTTTTGCATATAGTTTATCTCTTTCTTATGATTTCCCTTCTCATTATTATAATCAAATCTCATGATGGTCATTTCTTCATCCATAGTTCACAACTTGTTCTGAATCACACATATTTCTTCCCGATAACTTGCTTCCATGGCAGTCACTTGATTTGAATGATTGAAATCCATGATCGTCATCTTTTCCTCTAGGACTAATAACTTTCTTTGCATAGAATTAATTTCCTTGTCATGATTAGCTTTCATGGTTTCCATTTCCTTAGCATGCTGACTTTGCATGTCGGTTACGTGATCAGAGTGTTTAATTTTCATGACTTCCATCTCCTTATCATGTTTTTCTAGGTGGGTGTATAAATTTCTCATATCCTTGACATAATCAGTTACAATTTTGTCTTGGTTAAGCTCCATACTTTTTACCAGCCACATTAGTTCTTCTATAATTTGCTTATCACTTTCCCTTTCATTGTCAACATAGATTTGACAACTTTTCCTTATCTTCCCATTGTCATGGATTTGATCTACAATGGTACAAGTGGATGGCACATTCTGATATGGAAAATTTTCTTCAAATCTTTCATTGACGGCTAGATCGTTACCAAGATAACTTTCATTGTGTTGCATAATTTTAGGGGCACAAGGCAAGCTACCTTGATAACCATATCTATCTTTAAAAGCATTGACGATGTCTTGTAAAGAAGCAAAACAATTTTTAGGACAATTATTTAACCAATTCAAAGCATCACCCTCTAAATAAAAGGAAAATATATGCATTTTGACATCTTCATGATCATACTATGGAGAAATACAATATATGAGAATTGTATGAGTAAACCTGTATGAATGCTTTCTAACAGTGATTGAATCACCACCCGAGAACAAAGACAATTTATGAATGGCCACTTGCAGAATATCATGGAGAAAATCAATAAAATGACATGGGGTAAACAAATCATCCATGATGACTTGCCTGAAGGAATAATGAGAGACCAAACGAATGATAGAGAGATACCCCTGCTCAAGAAAATCAAGAGATCCACAAGAAGCGGGCTTCTAGTAGAAATTCTTGTAAAAATTGAAAGAAGTGGAGTTGCCACTTTAACATGAATCTAACTCTAGGATCCAAAAGGAAACAAACAACATATATAAGGAAGGGCTTATTGTCTGAGAAATAATAATTGGAAGAAGTGGAGTCACCGCCCAAACAAGAAATGAACCAAAATGTCCAGGTGCTAAAGGTGCAAATGAAACGATTAATGAGATGATGAAAGATAGGGTGATGAAAAGATTAAATGATGCTAGGAAATGTTCTGTCACTTGAATAGATAATGAATGGTAGAAAATGTGAGATGATTAAAATGATGTCGAGAAACCAAGGACAAAAAAACTCTATCCCTGGAAATGGAACTGTTGTTGTTGTCGGTAAAAATTATAAAGATGATATGAGGAGAATGAAGATAAAATGTTGTTGAAGAACTGAGAATAAAATATCCCCGGCAATGGCGCCAAAAAATGTTGTCGCACATATCAACGGCTCAAATCAGGGGGTTTTACCCTTGTCTCCAATCTCTCTGTTTAAGTTGTCTCCCTACAGCAGGCTAAGGGAGGTAGACCCTATGGAAAAGTGGAATGAAGAAGAACTAGTAGGGAACCAACCAGTTTGGGAGACACAGTGAAGCGATCAAGTACTTGTTTAAGATATAGAAAAACTTATAGGATTTGATTAGATTTTAAACGATTGATACCAGTGCCTTATGGAGTCAACAAAATTTCTAGGGAAATTAAGACCAAGTAATCGATTAGAAATTGTTGCTTAGATGAATGACTATTTTATTTGAAATGCAGATCCTAAAACTAATGTGAGATGCAAGAATATTGGTTAGTTTTAGTTTAAATGTGAACCCTTCAATCCTTTTTGTGTTGAGCCAGATTTCATAGTAATTGGCAGAGAGAAGATTAGGAGAAGCACACTAAGGTGTGATTAATGATACCTCTCCTGAATTTCTAACATACTCAGTGCCTTCGGCACTACTGTGAACTATGGCTTTGATGACTGCAATGTCACCGTTTTAAGTACTATTAAAAGAAGCTTCTCAAGAAAAGACGAATGAAGATCTATTTGTCTATTGACCGAGCTTATGCTTGGAATTAAATTTTATCTATGCAAAGTTAGATTATATGCAAAAGCACAAGAAGATGAGATGAAGTTAGAGTTGAGAATGGGAAAACACTTATGCCGCAAAAGCCCTCAATTACCCAAATTAAATGCTCAACTTTTTTTAGATGAAGACTTAGAAAATAAACTCTTGAAGATACTATAGTTAAAACACCAGCCTATTTCAAATCTTCTTGATACAATTTAGCTCGAAAATAAAAAAAAAACTTTGCAATTCGATATCAATGTCATCAGATGCTAAAAAAATACTCAGTTTATGAAACAAAGGATATGCATTTTATCACAATTCCATGATAGAGTACTTAATTTTCAGATATTAATTTTTAGGACAACAGTAAGAAAAAATTTATGAAATCAACAATATGACAATGAAAATAGTACACTATCAATGATATCTTTATGCAAAAAAATTACTGAAAATTTTCCAAGCATGCCCACATCAATTATCAGAATTTTTCAGCCTATTGTGATGTGATTTCTAGAATTATATCAGATCTGATATACTTATTACAACTAGCAATTAAAAAATGAAATAAGACTAATAATGAATGTCCAACTCAAGAAATTAATTCCTTAATGTATTAGACAACTTAGGAACTGATTTTAGGCTAACCCACGTGAAATGTTTCCACTGTTATATTCCAGACTTCAAAAATAGAATTATTCAGAGATAACAGTGACCCAAAATGTAGATCTAGGCCAAATTCTTGATACACATCAAACATAAATGACTTATTAATATATTTAGAAATTTTTTAGTTAATTTCAAACCAATTAGACGTGTTTTTCACCACTGTTAGAAAGGTATATGATTGTTGTAGAAAACAGTGAGGAAAAAGATGCTTTAGAGATAAAACCTTTATGCCCTAGGCCTTAAAGATCACTTTCCCAAGTTGCCAAAAAAAATTCAATATCTGAAACACAATTTTTTACCAAATTTTGTGGAAAAACCCACCAATGATTAGCTTCAAAAAATCAAATATTCAAATCATAAATGGAGCAAGGGAATCTAGGTCCAATGAGAGCTAGCACTAGGGCCAATAGAGATAATGTTAGGCTAGGAGAAGGTGGATCTGGGCTTCGGAGTCCCAAAACCTGAAACCCTCGTTCTGAAAAAAATTATTTTGCTTCAGATCTTTAGATTTATTGCAAAATCATTAATGGCTCGCCTTGCAAAAAGATTTGGGATAAGATATTTCCCTCCAGGGCCTAGATCTATCTCAAAACCCTCAGATGTGCTTGAAAGATCTCAAATCTGAAGATTTACTTGGTTGATTTCTCAGATCTATTCCTGCAAACAATATTAGAGCCCAGATCTTGCCCTCCAAGGTCTAGATCTAACTCAAATCTGAAGATTTTCTTGGCTAATTTCTTAGATCTATTCCTGCAAACAATCTTTGAGCCTAGATCTTGCCCTCCAGGGTCTAGATCTAGCTCAAATCTAAAGATTTTCTTTGTTGATTTCTCATATCTATTTCTGCATAAGAGAAAACAGAAAAACCCAATACCCAATATGTACAAAAATAGAGAAAATCCAAAAAACCAAAGTGTTAAAATTGAAAATTATGTTACAAAATTTCAGATCTACATAAGTAAATAACAGATCTATAAAAATAATTTACATATTTATCAGATCCGAGGAGTATGAGTCTAACTCCGCTCCTAGATCTGATAATATAAGGCTTTTAATATCCAGATCTATCAAAATTTCCACAAAATATCTAAAAGATTTTGAAATTTTAGAGAGGTACTAGCCCAAAAACACCCTGTAGAAAAAAGATTATCATTAGATAAATCTTGATGCTAATATGAAGTAGGCTCTTCAGAAAATATGTGTTGAGAGTTGGCTGCTCCAACCAAGAACTATCACCAAACGCTTAATGAGAACCTGAGAGATCTTCTGCAAACACTAGGTTAACCATCAAATCAAGTGGAGAAATAGAACAATAATAAAATTATGAAGAAATAGAGATACCTACTACTTCAATCAAAATAAAAAATGTTGCCCTAGATCCAGCAAACTGAATAAGGTACTTGTATTCAAATTAGTCTGAGAGTGCTATTGATTGATAGTTTTCACATAATATTAAGCAAAAATTAAAACAATGTTACCATAAATTCATGAAGAGGAACACTACAGCATGTTGAAACCCCAAAGATTTATAAATTAATTCAAAAAATTATACAAGAGAGCTTGAGAGCTTAGTACACGATCCAAAGATCAAATGATCTCAACTGACAACTGACCTCCTATTTAAAGATAAATCTTCTAACGGCTAGTTCGAGTGATCCTTGTCAAAATAAGCATGACCATTGATAAGGATCAAAATTTCTTTTAATCTCATCCGTTGAAATTTTAATTATTGATAAAATTCTGAAATTTTTCAGTTAAATGCATTTTAATTAATTCAAAAATTAAATTTTTGAGTTAATTTCATCAAAATTTTGACTTTGACTTAACCCTAGGGACCAAAGGCTTAAAATTTAGCAAAATAATCAATTAACCTTAGTCCCTGGACCTCTTAAAATTTAATTTTTAAAGGACCCATGAATTTTGCCTTTGGACAATTTAAATTTACCTAGGACCTATAATTAATTAAACTTTTCGCTTAGGATTTTAATTAATTTCGACCAAAAAAATTAATTAATTAACCTATCAGGGGATAAATTATTTTTCTAACCCTCAATACACTTTACGTTATGATTTTCACATTTTTTACATCTCAAGGGGAAAACCAATTTGCAAAAGACCCTCAAAGTAGATCAAAGAATTTGTAATAAAATAACCTAACCAAATAGTTAGGATTATTCCCAAATCATCTTTACATAGACTTGATCTATAACACTAGGACTCGCCTAAGATCCCAGTGACAAAATCCACTCTAGCTTTGGGGTAAGGCTGAATGAAAACTCTACCGACCATCTGAGAATGGATTGGTGAGACAAACAAACTCCCAGAATGTAGATTGTCACCAGCAAATTAGGTTTACATAGGCAATCACATACACGAGACGGATCTACTGAGATTATTTACAATTTACAAATGCATAAAGTTTTTACAATATAACATGATGATCAAGCTGATGATAATAGTTGAACGTCATAGACACATTGATTAGGTGCTATCCCTTTTGCGAAAAAGGGGGTGTACTGCTATGAGTCATTGACATGTAGTGGTCAACAGTGAGCACATTGATACTAGTCGTTCTTCTAACTCAGTTTTCATAAAATTTGGATACATTTATTGTGTTTAATTTCATGAGGGCATGAAAATAGGGGAATGTCATCATGATCCAAGGACTTTTGGAAATTCCTGCAATGTATTCATGTTTCAGTTTGATGTCCCTAGCTTGAACATCATTTGTTTGGAAATCAATTTGTTTACTTGTTACAACATCCTCTCCAAAGAAAGTATGACAACTTGAATAATCACAGATAATGTTGGAAATAATACTGACGGGGGGGGGGGTTAATTAGTGTTTAAAATTCAATAACTTTTCATTTCACAATCAGATTTATATACGCTACTTCAGTGAAATGAACTCACGTGTGCACGCAACTATTATTAAGGAAACCAACATATACCCAGGGAACTTATGATTCAGTTAATTCATCATGTGATGATATTTAATCAGTGCATTAATACTTTATTAAATAGTAACTATGAGCAGTAATAACATAATAAACCATCTCACATAAGAAATACACATGAACACCAATATTTAAGGTGGAAACCCAATGCGGGAGGAAAACCACCTGTTGTTATCGTCTCTGCCTTCTTTTTAATATAAAGAAAATCTATTTAAAATATTGTATTGGTGTAGACTCATACTAGTCTGCAGGCACCCACCTACAGAAGGCTACAAACTTCTCTCATTTTCTAGCTTCTACTAGAAGAGAGCTACAACCCCCTAGCTCTTGTAATAGCCGATATGTTTACTAGTACATAGGAACTGGCCTACAGAAAGCTATGACCTTCTCTCTTCCTCAAGGGACCACGTTTCATAAATTTTTAGACTGGGTACTCCTGGTACATAAGCACACAATTAATAATCAATGCAATAAATGCATATACCAATAATCAGTCAATCTGAACAGTCAGATCACTGTCACCAGAACACTGTGTTAAACTGAGAAACATGTATAATCAACCAGAACCAACTGCAACCTCAAAAATCGTATGTCAAAATGCATACGCTACTTTACTGAACCCAATATACATGTATATGCTACTTCCTTTAACCAAACCTGTGTATACCTTCCAAATTACTAAATCATAAAAAATTCTAAATAAAATTTGTACCAACTGATAATATTGTGAAGATCTACTATCAAATTACATAGATCTAAATAGTGAGCAGTAAATATCACCATTCTCACTTAATTAATCAATCAATCAGACTCAATCTCTTTATGCATTCAATTCTACTTTCAAATCTAATAATATATCATTGAAAGACATCAATAAAACAACAACATTGATTAGATAGATTAGTCATTTCTGAATAACAGGCTTTCCTTTTGCATACACTTCTTGGAAGAGTCAAACCTGCTTGTATATGAGCCTTCATCAAGGTTAACCAACGTATAGAAATCCAAATACCAACTTACAACTTCGATGCTATTCCAGACTTTAGACATACCGAGATCATGACATTTGAGATCATGACATTTAATGAATAAAACATGCGTAAGTAATAAGATCTAGCCCAACCAATATCAGATTATTCAATGAAAAGTTATTTTAGGTCTCATTATCCTGATCGAACATTGTATCCAAGGTGCACAAAATATTTCAGATCATATCATAATCATAGCCCCTGTAACATAAAATATACTTCAGATAGAATTATTCTTGAGAAGCCCTTTCACTTGCACACTTGACCCTTTGATCCCCTCCTCCTTATATAGTTTGTGGCCTTTCTCAATACCTCCGAGAAAAAAACACTTAGAACCTATGGTATTCTTGGATGGGATCAAATAACTATTAATCCACTCAATATTATGGGCTAATACCATGGTATTAAGCCTTGGTATTCTTTAATCTTAAATTTCCTTGATTTCCAACCCATATGCGCTTTTCCTCTTGTGAAAGTGTGTGCTTACGTATATGATCCTTTTTTTCTATGAACACGCATGTATATGCTATTTTGACAAGGTGAACTTGAGTATACAACTTAAACTAACTTAAAACATCCTTTTTCTTCATATTCTTGATTTTGACGAGTAGTCCTTTGTTCCAACTTCCTGTTCTTCTGTACCATTTCCTTGTTACCTCTAAATTGACCTGTTACAATGTGAGTTTCCATTTTTCAAATTTGAACTGACCTATGAGTGAGTTTCCATCAAGGACAACACTTGTATCATAATGCCAACAATCTCCACCTTTGGAATTGATGGAAACCATATTGGTGTTGATTAATTCAGGCTGTAGTAACTGTTAGAGCTATCAAGCAACATCAAAATACTCCCCCCCTTTGACATCAAGGGAAAATGGCAAACCAATGTATTCTTCCCCCTTTGAGATACACTATGTTGTTCATGTTCCCCCTAAGTACATGCAGAGTCTACAGAAATGTTTTTCAAAAGAATAACATGACTCTCTAACTTAACTATGTGAGTATGACCTTCCTATCACCAATGACTCATATATACATCAATCACCCAACCAAGTGGAGATATAACAAAAATTTATACATGACTGAATAATTACAATTATTACCTCATCCCTCACATGCATAGTGGGATTAAAAATTACATCATATGGCCAAAAGGACCCATTAATAGATCGTGACAGAAAGAGACATATTATGACATCATAGGCCTTTACATGACCTCTACAAAAAATGATATGAATATTTGAAACCATCGCGGAATTCAACAACCATGATGCCAACAATGTAGAATGTTTTTGAAGGCTAATGCTCCCCCTGAATCTATGCTACCTGTGCATTGTCAACAAATCATTCAACAAGGCATCTTCATCAGTCAAATAAACAACAATGAAAAAAGCATATTAGCAGACTGTAACCATCAAGATCAAACTGAACATCCATGTCAGAAGCTAATTTTGAGTCTGCCCCATAGTTTTTCTATTAGAAAATGATATATGCTCCTATAGTGACAAAAAATCACGTATTTATGCAATTCTTCTTCATGAAACCCGCATATAGGTACCATTCCTATAAAAAATAGATTTAATAGTAGGATGATGCAGAAACTACTCCCAGCATTTGTATGAGATATTCACATGTTTCTTTGGGAAGATGTTTGGTAAATATATTAGTGACCTATTCTTTGGAGGGAACATACTCCAATTTAAACTTTTGTTGAAACCCTTATTCTCGTAGAAAATGGTACTTAATGTGGATGTTCTTGGCCTTGGAGTGTATGATAGGATTTTTCAAAATACTAATGGCACTTGTATTATCACATAGAGTGGAGATGGGTGGAGAACATGTGATTTGAATATCTTGCAATGTTTGCATCATCTAAGGTAGTTGTGTGTAGCAAGATGCAACAACGACATATTCTGATTTAGCAATAGATAAGGAAATTGAAATTTGTTTCTTGCTGCACCAAGACACTAACTATGATACCATATAGAATGCACCTCCACTAGTGTTTTTTTATCATCAACATTTCCTGCCCAATCCGCATATGTATATGCATGAAGAGTGAAATCAGTAGCTTTAGGATACTATAGACCAAAGCCTTGAGTTCCTTGGAGATATTTGAATATTATTTTTACATCCTGAAGATGTGATTCCTTTGGATTTTCTTGCAATCTTCCAACAAATCCTACTACATGCATGATATCTAGTTTAGTACCTGTTCGATAAAGTAGACATCCAATCATAGATTTGTATGTTGGTTGATTCATTGTAGGCGATTCATCATTAGAACTAAGACTACATCTTGTTACCATTGGAGTACATATAGGTTTAGAATCTTCCATTCTATCATTCTTCAGAATCTGCTTGAGATATTTAGTTTGTGAAAGAAAAATACCATCTTTTATTTGCTGTACTTGTAGACCAAGAAAATAAGTTAGTTCACCAAGTAAGGACATTTCAAATTCTTGTTGCATAACTGAAGCAAAGTTCTGAATCATAGATTCTTCGTTGGTACCAAAGATGATATCATCAACATAAAAAACAATAATTAGTAGTTTATCATTCTCAATCTTTGTGTATAAGTTTCTATCTGTAGATCCTTTTGTGAAACCATGTAGTTGTAGATATATGTCAAGATGATAATCCTAGGCCCTTCGAGCTTGTTTCAGTCTATATAGATCCTTTTTAGCTTTCATACAAATTTTGCATCATTTCCTAAAATGAATACTTCTGGTTGTTCAATATAAATTTCTTCTTCTGAATCTCCATTAAGAAATGTTGATTTTACACCCATTTGATATAATTTGAATTTTTGAAAACTTGAAAGAGCAAGAAACATTTTTATGGCTTCAATTCTGGCAATAGGCGCAAGATTTTCTTCAAAGTCTATACCTTCTTTTTGAGCATACCCTTTATAGACAAGTCTTGCTTTGTTTCTAATAACCTCTCCATTTTCAATTAACTTATTCTTGAATATCCATTTTGTTCCTATAAAATTTGTACAATAAGGTCTAAGAAATAATTACCAAGTATGATTATTTTCAATTCGGTCAAGTTCTTCATCCATTTCCTTAACCCAAAATTCATCTTTTCTAGATTTGTTAACATTATGTTGTTCTATGGAGGATAGTAATGATAGATAACTAGAATTTCCTGCAAGAGTTCTTGTTCTCTGTACTCTAGACACTTTTTCTCCTAGAATTTCATATTCTTGATCATTCTTTTGAACATCACTGGATGGAGTCATTTCCCTGGCATTTGTACCTTCTTCTAATGCTTGATTAGTTTCTCCCTCTATATCACTTTGATTTGATACGGGAAGGCATTCACTGTCTTCCTCATTTTCATCTTCCTTTGTTGATTTCATCTGTTCCAAATTTATGCATGCTTCATCAATTACTACATCAATGCATTCAAAAACATTTTGAAGTCTCTTATTATAACATTTGCACCCTTTACTTCTAGATGAGTAACCAAGAAGAATTCCTTCATTTTCTCTGGGTTCAAACTTACCAAGTTTTTCAACAGTGTTTTTGATGAAACATTTTCTTCCAAAAACTCTTAAGTGTTCTACAGTAGGAGGCTTACCATATCAAAGTCCATATGGAGTTTGATCAATATTTACTCGAACATTAGATTTATTGAGAATATTTACGATAGTAAATGCAGCTTCACCCCAGAAGGTGGCAGGAGTTCCAGATTCATCAAGCATAGCTCGAGCAATTTATTGAATTGTTGTGTTCATTCTTTCCACCACACCATTGTTTTGAGGAGTTCTTGCAATAGAGAATTGTCTTTTAATTCCATATTGTTCACAAAAATAAAAAAATTCATCTGATATGGATTCTCGACCTCGAGCAGATCTGAGACATTTGATTTTTCGATCTAATTCATTTTCAACTAAAGCTTTGGATGCTTTAAATTTTTCAAATGCTTCATATTTATGCTTTAGTAAACGAATCCAGCTAATTCTAGAAAAATCATCAATGAATAAAATGAAGTATTCTTCTCCATGTGGTCACTTTTTCCTTGTTGGCCCACAGATATAAGTATGAATGAGTTCAAGAGGCTTACTTGCTAATTCTTCTTTCTCATTGAAATGAACTCTAGTTTTCTTATTGACTTGAAATGGTTTGAAAATGGCATTTTCTAGGATGCTGATATCTGGAAGATCACGAACTGCCTTGAGTCTACATTGCTTTCCTTATTTGAGAAAAGCTTAGATGCCCCAATCTTCTCTGCCATAACCAATTCTCTTCTATTTTTCTTAAATAGTATTGTTCTTGACCTCCTTTTAGTATATATAGATTGCTTGGAGTACTTGTACCTTTGATTATTGTCTTTCCTATACCAAGCTCATGTACCACACATCCCTTTGATCGAAACACAACTTCATTTCCTTGATCACACATTTGACTGACGCTCAATAGGTTATGCTTTAAAGCATAAAAATACATAACGTTTCCAACTTTAACCTTTTCTTTTAAATAAATAGAACCTTTACCCTTAATGACAACTAGTGTGTCATTTCCAAAAGAGACATTATTTACTTTTTCTAAAGAATTATATGGAAGGATTTTATCTTTACCACTTGTTGTGTGTTTAGAGCATCCACTATCAATCTACCACTGATTTTCGAGTCCTTCTACAAACAAAGCTATGCCACATATTTTTTATTGAAATTCATTCTTTCTCCATACCTTGGAATTTGGCGATGTTTTCTCCTTTTGAATTGTTGGCCAAAATTCACTCCTACATTCAGAGTCTTCATAACCAGATTTATTGCAAAATGAACATTCAATTTAATCTTCCAGAGGAAAAAAGTTATTATAAGAAATTTTCTTGATTGTTGTCATGCTTCTTTGTTTTCGTGATTCTCTGATCATGATATTTTTAGTAACCTTATGACCAAAGTTATGGCATGAAAAAAATTGTCCATTAAAGAAGTTTCTATGATCATAAGATATTTTGGTATTGTTTACCATTTGGTTGATGCTTCTATTGATGTTCACCCTTGGAATAAAATGAGCATGATTTACCTGAGGAGTACTCTTAGGATTTTGCTGAGGATTGATGCACTATTCACTAGTATTTGCTACATCAAGATAACTTGTGGTGATCGCTGAAGACTTTTTTGATTGGGATGCTTCTCTTGTATATCAAAGACTGGTCTTTATAACAGGGGAACATTGAGCCTTGATGATTTCATCTAAAGTTTCTAATCCTTTAGCAAATCTAAGATTAAGAGATTTTGTCTTCTCAAGTTGTTTTCTTAGACCCATTACTTCACATTATAATTTTTCATTGTGCTTTTCTCTTTCAGTAAGTTGATGTGTCAAAGTGTCTATGACCATATTATTTTTTCCAAATAGGTTTTAAGTTGACTGATATCTTCAATAAAATCTTCCTCTTCTAAATCATCCATAAAATCATCATTGTCCTAAGCCATGAGTAGTTTAAATTCTTGTTCAAATTCATCTTCATCACTATTAGACATGCCATCACTATCTTCATGAGTATAATAATTTTCTATTGACAAACTATTTTCTATTACCCTTTGCAGACTCCTTTCCCTTTTCATGATTATCTTTATGGGGACATTTCGCAGCATAATGGCCAACTCTACAATGAAAAAAACATTTGAATGGTATCTTACCTCTAAATATTTTGAAACCCCGTTGAAGATTTTTGACAAAGTTTACCTCATCTTCTTCTAAATTATATTTTTATTCATTGATAACTTCCTTTTATTTTCCCTTTGCTAAAGCTTTGAAAGTGGCTTCTCTAATATCTGATGGACCTCCTTTCCTCATTTCAAAGGAAGTTAAAGTTCCATGAATTTGAACAATAGTAATAGATTGAAGATCCTACTTTTCTTCTATGACATATACTTTTGACTCAAATTTAGAAGACAAAGATCTCAAAATTTTCTCTACTAAAGTAGTGTCCTTTATTTCTTCTTCTAGATTCTTCATACAATTAACAATGTCATCTACTCGTAAAAAAATAACTAGGGATACTTTCATCACTATGCATTTTGAGAGTTTCATACTGTATTCTGAGAGTATGTAGCTTAGCACATTTTACCTGGGAGTCTCCTTCATAGCTCCAAATTATTTTATCCCATATTTCTTTGGCTTCCTTGAGCTATCTTACTTTGACGAATTTAGATTTTGAGAGACTTCCCAATAAAGTATTGACTTCTTTGGCATTTGTTTCATATAACTTCTTACCCAATGTATATGTAGGTATGGCTACTGGACATTTGTATCCTCCTTCCACAATTTCCCAAACATCAACTCCAAGTGACTGAAGATAGGCTTTGGTTATTATCTTCCAATATACTAAGTTGTTTCCGTTGAATATTGGTGGTCTGATAGATCCCATGACTTCATCATTTTTCATCTTGAGAGATCTCCCTTTAAGCGATCAAGCTTCTTCTCAAGGACCTGCCCTGATACCAATTTTTGGAAACAACACTGAGGCGGGGGGTGAATCAATATTTACAATTCAATAAATTTTCATTTCACAATCAAATTTATATATGCTACTTCAGTGAAGTGAACTCATGTGTGCACGGTACTGTTATTAAGGAAACCAGTGTATACCTAGAGAACATATGATTCAGTGAATTCATCATGTGATTATCTTTAATCAGTGCATCAGTACTTTATTAAACTATATGTATGAGTGGTAATAACATAATAAACCATCACACATAAGTAACACACATAAACACCAGGATTTAAGGTGGAAACCCAATGCAAGAGAAAAACCACATGCTACTATCATCTCTTACTTATTTTTAATATAAAGAAAATATGTTTACAATCTTGTATTGTTGTAGACTCACACCAGTATGTAGACAACCACCTACAGAAGGCTACAACATTCTCTCATTTTATAGCTTCTACTAGAAGGGAGCTACAACCCCTAGCTCTTGTACTAGCTGATATGCTTACAAGTATGTAGGCGCCAACCTCCAAAAGTATACAACCTTATCTCTTCCATGAGGGACCACGTTTCATAAATTTTCAGACTGGATACTCCTGGTACATAGGCACACAATTAATCACCACTACAATAACTGTATCTACCAACAATTAGTCAATATAAACAGTTAGATCACCCTCACAGGAACACTATGATGAACCAAAAAACTTGTATCATCAACCAGAACCAGCTGCAACCTCAAAAATCATATGTTGGAATTCATACGCTACTTTACTGAACCCAATCTGCTTGTATATGTTGGTTCCCTTTAACCAAACCTGGGTATACCTTCAAAATTACTAAATCATAAAAACTTCTAAATCAAATATGTACTAACCAATAATATTTTAAAGATCTACTATCAAATTATATAGATATAAACAATAAAAAACAAATATCACCCTTCTCACTTAATCAATCAATCAATCAAACTCAATTTCCTTATGCATTCAGTTCTACTTTCAGATCTAAGAAGACATCATTGACAAAAAACAGTAAAATAACAGAATTGATCAGATAGATCAGTCATTTTTGAATAACAATCTTTCCTTTTGCATACTCTTGTTGGAAGAGTCGAACTAGCATGTATACACACCTTCACCAAGGCGAACCAATGTATAGAACTCCAATTACTAACTTACAACTTTTTTTTTATTCTAGACTTCAAACATACTGAGATCATGACATTTAAATAATAAAACATGCGTAAGTAATCAGATCTAGCGCAACAAATATTAGATCATTCAATGAAAAGTCATTTCAGGTCTCATTATCCTGATCCAACATTGTATCCAAGGTGCACAAAATATTTCAGATCATATCATAATCATAGCCCCTATAACATACAATATACTTCAGATATAATTATTGTTTAGAAACCCTTTCAATTGCACACTTGGCCCTTTGATATTCCCCTCCTTATATAGTTTGTGGCCTTTCTCAACACCTCAAACCAAAAAAATAGTTAGAACCTATGGTATTATTGGATGGGATCAAATAATCATTACTCTACTCAATATTATGGGCTAATACCATGGTATTGACCCTTGGTATTCTTTAATCTTAAATTTCCTTAATTTTCCCACCCATACGCGCTTTTCCTCTTATCAAATTGTGTGCATACGTATATGACCCTTTTGTTTTGTGAACCCATGTGTATATGATATTTTGAGAAGGTGAACTTGCATATACAACTTAAACTAACTTAAAACATCATTTCTCTTCATATTCTTGATTTTGATGAGCAGTCCTTTTTTCCAACTTCCTATTCTTCTGTAGCATTTCCCTGTTACCTCTGAATTGCCAATGTGAGTTTCCTTTTATCAAATCTAAACTGAACTATGAATGAGTTTCCATCAAGGATAACACCTATATCATAATGCCAACAATATCCCCTTTGTACTTGATGGAAACCATATTGGTGTTAGTTACTTCAAGTTGTAGAAACTGTTAGAGTTATGAAGCAACACCAAAATGCACTCCCCCTTTGACATCAAGGGCAAAGGGTAGACCAAGATATTATCCCCCTTTGAGATACACTATGTTGCACATGCTCCCCTTGAGTACATGCAGAGTCTGCAAATATATTCTTCAAAAGAAAAGCATGACTCTATAACTCAAATATGTGAGTATGACCTTCCTATCACCAATGACTCATACATACATCAATCACCCAACTAAGTGGGGATATACCAAATGTTCATACATGACTGAATAATTACAATATTACATCATCCTTCCCATGCATAGTGGGAGTAAAAATTACATCATATGGCCAAAATGACTCATTGATAGACCATGACAGAAAGAGACATATTATGATACCATAGGCCTTTACATGATCTTTACAAAAAATGATATGAATATTTGAAACCATAGTTGAATTCAACAACCATGATGCCAACAATGTATAATTTTTTTTGAAGGCTAATGCTCCCCCTGAACCTGTGCTACCTATGCATTGTCAAAAAATCATTCCTCAAGGCATCTTCATCAGTCAAATAAACAACAATGAACAAAGCATATAAACAAACTGTAACCATCAATATCAAACTAAACATCCGTGTCAGAAGCCAATTTTGAGTCTGACCCACTTTTTTTCTATCAGAAAAAGATATACACTCTTGCATCCACAGAAACTCGCATATATACGTGATTATTCTTCATGAAACCCACGTATAGGACCCATTCCCCTAAAAACTAGATTTAACAATAGGATGACGAAAAAACTACTCCCATAGTTTGCTTAAGATATTCAAATGTTTCTATGGGAAGTGGTTTGGTAAATATATAAAAAACCTTTTCTTTGGAGGGAACATAGCCCAATTTAACCTTTTGTTCAAGCACTTTTTCTCGTAGAAAATGGTATTTAATGGGAATGTGCTTGGCCTTGGAGTGTGTGACAGGATTTTTTGAAATACTAATGGCACTTGTATTATTACAACGAGTGGAGATGGGTTGAGGACATGTGATTTGAATATATTGCAATGTTTGCATCATCCAAAGTAAGATGTAGCAACCACATATTCTGCTTTAGTGGTTGATAAGAAAATTGAACTTTGTTTCTTGTTGAACCAAGACACTAACTGTGATCCCATATAGGTTGAACCCCCACTAGTTGTTTTTTATCATCAACATTTCCTGCCCAATCCACATCTATATATGCATGAAGAGTGAGATCTATATCTTTAGGATACCATAGACCAAAGTCTTGAGTTCCTTGGAGATATTTGAAAATTGTTTTTAGAGCCTGAAGATGTGATTCCTTTGGATTTTCTTAGAACCTTCCAACAATTATTACTACATGCACGATATCTGGTCTAGTACTTGTTAGATAAAGTAGACTTCCAATCGTAGATTTGTATGTTGTCTGATTCAATGTAGGTGATTCATCGTTAGAACTGGACTACATCCTGTTACCATTGGAGTAGATACTGGTTTAGAATCTTCCATTCCACACTTCTTTAGAATTTGCTTGAGATATTTAGTTTATGAAATAAAAATACCATCTTTTGTTTGTTGAACTTGTAGGCCAAGAAAATAAGTTAGTTCACTAAGTAAGGAAATTTCAATTTCTTGCTGCATAACTGAAGCAAAGTTCTGACTCATAGATTCTTCATTACTACCAAATATGATATCATCAACATAAACAACAATAATTAGCAGTATATCATTCTCAATATTTGTGTATAATTTGTTGTCTGCAGATCCTTTTGTGAAACCTTTTTGTTGTAGATATTTGTCAAGACGATAATACTAGGCCCTTGGAGCTTTTTTTAGTCCATATACAGCCTTTTTGAGCTTGCATACAAGTTTTGATCATTTCCTAGAATGAATCCTTTTGGTTGTTCAATAGAAACTTCTTCTCCTAAATCTCCATTAAGAAATGCCAATTTTACATCCATTTGATATACTTTGAATTTTCGAAAACTTGAAAGAGCAAGAAACATTCTTATGGATTCAAGTCTAGAAACAGGTGTAAAAGTTTCTTCCAAGTCTATGTTAGGGTCATATAATAATAGGTTTCATCATTTTGAATTGGCTATGGTTAGTCTTTTAATATTGTACATACTTTTTATTTCTGCCAAATGTTTTCCATATTAAAAATTAAAAAAAGTAAAAAGGGTATGTCCTAAAAGAATAATCAAAGGACAAAAAGAAAGAAAAAATATCAAAAAAAGTAAAAAAATATGAACCCCAAAAAAAGAATAAAAATAGATCATGAAAGTGTGCAAATTCAAATGCCACTACCTTTTACTTTTCTATGCAAAATAAGATTATGTGCGGCTTGTCAAAAATACCACAATCCATGATGGTCAAATAGCGTAATCTTGACTCATTCATGCTTTAAATTTCATGTTGATAGACAGAGAATAAAGATCTAGTCAAACTATTTAACCTTGGCAGATCAATAGCTAGGTAGAAAATAAGAATGAGCTCATCAGTTTAATCTGAGCCACTGGAAGTTATAAGGTTAGAATTAGATAGTTTTATTGTAAAAAGAAAAAGAAATAAAGGGTCAACAAGCTCAAATGCACCCAATAAATGAAGAGAAAATGTTATGGTAAATAAAGGGTAGGTAGAAGACATGTTGAAAATGCACAAGGTTTCTAAATCAAAAGCACATTCATCATATTTAATCCTCTGTTTCATGTGCAAGAGGAATTGTGAAAAAGAAAGGATATTCACCAAGGCTTGTTTACTAATTTCGCCTCATTTCACTACACCCCCACATACTTATTTTCTAATTCCCCCCATTATCCCTTCATTACTTATAAATACTCCTCCCCCTCATTTTTACCTTTGCCCCTTGGTTTCACACATTTCCCTAGATATTACCCTTCAAAAAATAATTCCCCCTTCCTAAAACCCTTTTTCCCTAGTTTGAAACCCATTCCCCATTACAAATATCACCTTCCCCCCTTATTAATTTCCCTTTTCCCTTCAAAAACCCACAAAAACCCTTTATCCTAAGTTTTCGTAAAAACCCATTTTATAAATCCCCCATGTTAATATTCCCTGACACCCTTTTTTAACCCACCAACCCTTGTTGCAGTTAAAAAACCCTGCCATATAATGCATGGTCCCACCTTTATAACCATTTGATTATATTAAAATCCTGACATTATTGGTTAGTTAATCATAATGATTTGTAATTAAATCCCAGGCCCCGCTAACCACTTTCGAGACTCCATCCATACAACTCAATTGTGCAATATCCCTTCGATCTCTCACCCCTAGATCCAAAGGTTCACAGCCATATCACATGGATTTATTGTCCGATAGTTAACGACCTAAGAGCACGCAGGATTCGCGGTTTTGGTCGGGCACTGTTATACTATGTGGCGGCACTAGGATATATCACGTGCTTGTGAAAAATATGCATGCCATCCAAAAGCGGCGCGCTGTCGCACAAAACCACCTCCCCACCTAAACTAAAAAATGCCCACTATTCATCCAATAAATCTCGTGCCAAAATGTAACCGTTATCGGTTAAAGGAAAAAAAGCCCCAAATCACTCTTTTCGTTCATTTTCACTGTAAACCCTTGCTACGCCATTTGCGACACCCTGAACATCTGAGAAACGAATTCAACCACTTTTACCACCTAAAGATGTCATGGACACCAAAATTGAAGCAACATATAGGAAGTTCAAACCTGAGTACCCTCTACAGCTACCACAGAACCCCGTCTGCACACAAAACCGCCAATTTCTAGGTATTCTTGGAAAAAACAGAACGACCCTTTAATTTGAAAAATGCACTGTTATAATTTAATCATTAATTAATTAAATTAAGTAAGAAATCTCCCTAAATTTAAGAGAAACCTACTACATCCCAAACCCTTTTTTACGGACTGTTATTACCCTCACATTGTTCGAGAGCTTCTAAAACCTCACTCCTGAAACCACTGAAAGAATAATTCAATTCAGTAAACCCAAGTATGGCTTCCCAAACCTCTCTATATGTTAGACCTCTACAAATCCCTCACCTAGATATTGACCACCTTACATTAGTAGATATAGACTTTCAAATTAAAGATACTGCTTCCCCTACCTACCTATTGAAACTCCACTGCTAGAGTACAGACAAGTTTTTAAGCCAGACTGATGACATTCACCTTTGGGAGTTAGATTTTACCAAATATTGTTTCCCGCAGGTACACTCATTCCTAGAAATCATCCACTTCTGCCAATCTTGCTACATTCCTAGTCAAAGAGCCATAGTCACCGCTAAGACCCCACTTTCTATTGAAGGCTTACTTGATCTCTATACCAAGTTAGACCTTCCCAAGATGGCCCAGATTTTTCAAGCTTTCATCATAGAAACTCCAACAGACAGTCCTCCATATGCTGCCACCATTTTTTCTGAGAGAGGCAGACAAATCATAA
This sequence comes from Pinus taeda, assembly GCA_000404065.3. NCBI lineage: Eukaryota > Viridiplantae > Streptophyta > Pinopsida > Pinales > Pinaceae > Pinus > Pinus taeda. Next base: position 43,141 of record APFE030315768.1, on the reverse strand, counting down.
CCATGCTCTCCTTCATTTTAGGGTACACCTCTGATGTACGTGTGGATGAGATTTTTCTTTCTTTCCTTTCCATCTATTGCCCACGCAAGCCTCTTGCTACAATTTATAACTATGCTCAATTCATGGCAGAAAAAATTCATGAACAATTCATCAAACTACCAAATGAGAGAGTATTCAAATACTCATCTGTATTGTTTCACATGTTCTTATATTATCAATCAGACAAGTTTCCAATCAACATTTAGAAGTTAGACGCCAATGGTAATCCAATATTAGTCATCTATTGGACACCATTGTTCCAAATGTATTCCACTGTATTTACTTACAAACACTTCATTGATTCATTTGTTAATCATGTTATAAACATGCTAACCAGTAGCTATCAGCCTAGGATCAGTCAGGAGATTAAAAGAGTTTTACAGTTAGCAAAGAATAGTAATGTGGGAGACTGGTATCTATATCAGGACCACACAGAGATAAGGATATATGGATGCCAACTAGCTCCCTACAAACTACCCAAATACCTCCCCATGAGGATATTTGCATGAGAGTACTTCAGGCAAATTATAAACTCTAATGAAGTCAATTTCCTGTCAGCCAAGAAGAAGACTCAATTTAAAATGAAAAACCAATTGGGCCCCTTTATTTGTAATAATAGGGAAGCTGGATTAGAGGCTGATAAGATTCCATAATGGATGAATTTCATGAATAGTTTTATGTCGAAATATGGCCCTTATGGAGTCATAAATAAACTAAGGCTCAAATTCAAATTGGGTCCTTTCATACATCATCCCGGGCTAGACATTGAGACATTTTCCAACCAGTCGGAATGGTTGAAAAACAGTTTGAAAGATATGGATAGTAGTATAGTAGATGTGGAGAATACATTAATAGATATTGAAAAGTAGATTGATACTAGCTCCTTTCTGTAGGTTCCAGCCCTAGGAGAAAAAATGAATATTCCTCCTATTTTGCAGACTCTAGCCAATGAAGACAAAAAAAAAAATAAAACTAGGGAAGAAGGTTCTAGTTCAGCCATGGAAACCACAGATGAACAATTTGAGATTAGTTACAGGAAGAGGCCCAAGCTTAATCCTGTAACTGAACAAGAACACAAAATTGGAACAATGGAAATCACTGACACTAATATAATGGTGGGAAGGAGCAAAGGCCTAGCAGCTTTAGGAGAAACACGCCAACCTTCTACATCAAACACTCAACTTATTGAGAAACATCTCCGCATTGAAGTCTCTTCATCCACTAGGCCTGTGGGTAACGAGAAAGATATTAAAGAAAGGTACAAGGAAATTAAGTTGAGGAATGAGACATTGAAGGTTGAGACTTATGCCTAGTACTTCAAGTAGACACCTGCAAATAAAAATAGGTTTATGTCAACTTTTGACATTAAGACTAGGAAGATGTAAATGAAATTCATGCAACCTACAATCCAATAGCCAAGATCATCAACAGACTATAAGAAAAGAAATTCAGAAGTTTTGGCCAGGGCTGTTCACCTCATTGACCAAATTGATTTTCACAAATAGGCAGGTGAGATGATATATTCCACCATGACAAAAAAAGATATGGCTATGCACAAACATTACATCACAATACAAGTTTGAAAAGGCCTCCTCATAGGAGAAGTACAAAAGAATCAAGTCACTAGAAGACTTGGTAATTGAGCTTGGGTATAATCCCAATAGTTTCAAAGCTACAGAGAAATTAATAAAGAAAAAGAATGAGGATATTTCTGCTTTGAATAAGCAATTAAAATTTCCTCATTCAGAGAATCCATAGACCAAAGAGGTCTTAGAAAGTCAAACATAGTAGGAGGAGATGATGGATCTCATTCTCCAACTGAATGATCAGTTGAAAGAAATGGAGAAGGAGTTGGACATCTTAATACAGTTGAAACGGGCCAGCATTGGGACTGCCACATCCACTATCATTCCAATTGTCACTGCAACAGTACCATCCACCTTGGTAGCTTCATTGGCTCCTATAGCTCCGCTCGCTACAACATTTCTAGCTGCAACAACGTCTACATCAGCAACAAGTTCGAAAACAATAGCAACCCATCCAAGTGATGAGGCAAGAAAATTGGTCAAAGCAATGGAGGACATGTCCATTCAAACCACATAGGTAAACATGCTTAAATAAAAGATAAAAAGTTTAGAAAACAATAATAATCTTGAAAAAATTATGCACAAGGAGGAAGTTCAAAAGTCAACCAGGTTGATTGAAGGAATGAAGAGCTTGGAAAAGGAATTAACATTAAAGGAGCCACTTGGCCAAGCCAAAGAACATTTATGGGCCAATATCATTGAATCTATCAATGATAGTTGGCCATCCATTCAAGACATCTTTGAACAAAATGACTTAGTCAAAAAGGCTACAGAAGAAATTTAGAGAGTTAAAGCTTAACTGGGAGACATGCGAGAAGAAGCCACCAGAATAATCCATTTCCATAACTCTAAAAACAAATATGAATTGCAGGAGTTGGACATATCCGACAAGACTAGCACCATCCTAGAATTTAAAAAGGTGCTCACCAAGAGGAATTTAATGATGAAACTTGAATAAAAATGCCAAACAATGCAGCTGGCTATAGACAGGTTCATGGTTAAGTTTGATTCTGTAAGGAAGAAAGGTTTTCCAAATGCCTTGGTGATAAATGAAAAATTGATGCCATAGGAAGACTATAGTAGGAGAATCAGAGAGATGGCAAGAGATCAAGCCAATAATTCCTCTATGAAGGGTATTCCTATAGCAAAGTTTCCTGTATTAGACATTTCAGAACCTATTTTAACACCAGCATGAGGTAAAACACCTTTTTGTGAACAAACCCACTTTTTCCAAGTACACAAAAGCAAATGAAATTTATAGGAGGATGGTAAATATTCAATTACCAGATGCAGACACATGGGAAAAGTTAAATGACTTGCTGTAAAAATGCATAGTAAAAGTAAAAATAACACAGTGAAAGAAAAATGACTGATCAACCAGATGAAAGAGTATCAGGTGAAATTGCATCACTTGAGAAGGGAAAAGTAAAAAGAACAGTCAGCGTGAATACTAACAACAAGGAAGAGAATAAAAAACAAAATATCAAAGCATAAAGACAACACAACCAAATAAACAGGGACAACATACAACAGTTGAACATCTGTCTCTATCTTCTTGCATGCAGATATTTCTTTTTCCTAGATTAATTCCCAGAACAGTTTGGGATATTTCGTAAACTATTTTTGTATAAATACTTCATAAACTGAAGTATTGAGGGTGGATTGCTAGACATTTGTAGAGTTTTATTAATTTGAAACCTAAGGGTTCACTATATCATTTTTTTAAGTCAACATACTGGATTGAGTAATAAAGAGATTGCATTGTAGGATTCATGTGTTGAGTTGTTTCAGTGAAGTATTTTATTTTATCAAATGGTTATTTCCTTTTTTATTTCACAAACTTCCATGTTATCTAAATTGAATGAATTAACTGGAAATTTATTTCAGATTTTTTTTAAGTACACTCTGTCTTGAACAACTAATCATTTTAATGTTTTCTTCTGATATTTGGATCTGATAATCCTTAATTTCTCTCCCATCCCTATTGACCTCTTTAATTTCCTTCATAATCTAGTTTAAGGAACCCTTAATTGCTCCTTGGATCCAATTGAAACCACTTCATCATTCAGACTTAAGATATAATTTTACTCAGTCACCTTGCCCTGTAGACACTATTTTTAGGACTTGACCTAGTCCTGTTTGCTTGAGATTTGATCCCAAAGACATCCCTCTATCCATATAAGTAAGTGATCCCACCACCAAATCAAAATCAAAACCCAAGTACAATCATAACTAGCCTAAAATCACTTAACTAAACAAAGTTAAATCATAAAGAGAGAGCCCTCTCTGAGCATTAGTAAGGCTAGATCCTAATCTCCAAAGTAGGTTTGTGGTTACCTCCATCATTTCTTTCAGAACAACTCTAGAGAAATTTTGGAGTGATAACAATCTATACCTTTTTATTTAGCATACCCTTTATAGACAAGTCTTTCTTTTTTCTAATAACCTCTCCATTTTCATTTAACTTATTCTTGAATATCCATTTTGTTCCTATAACATTTTTATCATGAGGTCTAGGAACTATTTCCCAAGTATCAATATTTTGAATTTGGTCAATTTCTTCATGCATGGCCTTAACCCAACATTCATCTTTTCTACATTCATTAACATTCTATGGTTCTATGGAGGATAGTCATGCTAGATAACTGGAAGTTCCTGCAAGAGTTCTTCTTGTCTGTACTCTAGACCCTTTTTCTCCTAGAATTTGAGATTCTGGATGATTCTTTTGAACATATCTGGATGGAGTCTATTCCATGTCATTTGTACCTTTTTCTGATGATTCATTGGTTTCTTCCTCTATATCATCTTGATTTGATACATAAGAGCATTCATCATCTTCCACATTGTCATCTTCCATTTTTCATTTCATTTGTTCTGGATTTTTGCATGCTTCTTCAATTAATACATCAATGCATTCAACAATTTTTGAGTTCTCTTAGTATAACATTTGTATCCTTTACTTCTAGATGAATAACAAAAGAATTCCTTCATCTGCTCTGGATTCAAATTTACTAAGTTTTTCATCAATGTTTTTTATGAAACATTTGCTTCCGAAACCTCTAAAGTGTTTTATAGTGGGAGGCTTACCATAGCAAAGTTCAGATGGATTTTGATAACTATTTGTAGGAATTTACAGGGTAAGTTCCTCAGACAGAACACCAAAATGACACCGCTCACAAACAGATCACAGATCAATACACCAGTATTTTGACGTGGTTAAAACCCTCAGAGAGGGAAACAGTCCACGGCCTGCGCCAACGTGGCTACTACAGGCAATTTATTAATAAAAGAATGAAAATTTACATAAGCTTCTCTCATGCACGGTTAACCTACAAATGACCCTCCATGCGCTTTAAATAGAATTCATGGACCAATCGGGTGTCAAGCCACGGATCAAGTGTCGGTAATACCGAGGAGAGAATGAACCGTCGGATCACTACATATCGTGACCGTCGGATTGTAAGTTACAAAATGTACAACGGTAAAGAAACACACTTTACCTAACTCTATACCTAACTCTATACTAGACCAAGTTGAACTTAACTATTTCCTATGTGTCGGAATATCCTAACATCCCCCCTTAAGAACAACTTGGGATAGGATTGAAGGATTTACAAATATGACACAATAGGAGAAGGAAGGAGGCACTAGAGCCTATCCCCCCTTAGTGACAACTTCCTGAACTCCAAGCATATATCGAAGTTTAGTGAACTTCGCCTCTGTGAGAGCCTTTGTGAAGATGTCTGCAACCTGATCATCTGTTGAACAATATTGCACTTCAAGAACATGGTCATGAATGAGCTTTCTGATGAAGTGCATGTGAAGTTCAATGTGTTTGCTGCGCTGATGCTGAACTGGATCTTTGCAAAGCTGAATGGCACTTTGATTATCACACCAAAGTGTAGTCGGATGCTGCTGCTCAAAGCCCAATTCTGATAGGATCTGACGAAGCCACAAGGCTTCCTTACTAGCTTCCACGGCACCACGATACTCTGCTTCTGCTGACGAAAGAGAAATGGCAGCCTGTTTCTTACAAGCCCATGTAATAGGTCCTGAACCAAGAGTGAAGACATAACCGGCAGTAGACTTCCGATCATCAGGGTCACCAGCCCAATCAGAATCAGTGAAACCAAACTAATAGAGGAGCTGCTTTGGCACTGTAATGAATCCCAAACTGTACTGTACCTCGAACATAACGAAGTGTTCTTTTAGCTTCTTTCCAATGACTTTCACGGGGGTTTTGCATAAAACGAGCAACAAGGCCAACAGCAAAGGAAAGGTCAGGACGAGTATGGGTTAAAAACAAGAGTTTTCCTACAAGTTGACGGTATAAGGTAGCATCAACTTCAGGAGAAGTACAAGAGACTGAAAGTTTGACTCCAGACTGAAAGGGAGAAGGAGCTGGCTTACAATCTTCCATGTGAAAATGACGAAGAATATCACAAGCAGACTTGGACTGGGAAAGGGAATACCCTCCTTGGATTGCAAGACTTGAAGACCGAGAAAATAGTGTAAGTGTCCTAAGTCTGTCATTTCAAATTTATTTTTAAGGCTGGACTTCACATGGTTTATAAGGTTGGGATCACTAGAGGATAAGATCATCAACATAAAGAACAAGAATGATAAGAGACTTGCCCACTTTCTTGGCGTAGACAGTATTGTCAGAATGACACCTATAAAAGCCAGATTCTAAAAGAAAGCTATCCATTTTGGCATACCAAGCCCGAGGAGCTTGCTTGAGACCATAAAGGGATTTCTTAAGTCGACATACAAGACTGGAGTCTGTTTGTATAAACCCAATAGGTTGTTCCACATAGATTTCTTCATGCAAATCCCCATGTAAGAAGGTGGATTTAACATCCATCTGATGGACTTCCCATTTGAAAGAGGCAGCAAGGGAAAGAACAAGGCGGACAAAGTTCATTTTGGGAACAGGGGAAAAGGTTTCAATATAGTCAATGCCTTCAACTTGTGAAAAGCCCTTAGCAACAAGACGAGCTTTATGTTTAGCAACTTTCCCATCTGGTCCATACTTGGTTCTGTAAACCCATTTGCATCTAACAAGTTTTCGTCCCTTTGGTAGAGGAACAAGATCCCATGTATCGTTTGCCAATAATGAATGATATTCTTCATTCATAGCTGCGTCCCAATCTGGATGGCCTGAAGCTTCTGCAAAGGTGTCAGGATCATAATTTGCTGACACTTGAGCCAGTAAAGAAGAGGCTCTTTAAAACTAAGAACGGGTACGCCGCTGATCTGTAGGATCACCGACAAGATCACCTGCTGCATCTCTTGTAGCTTGGACCCATTTTGGAAGTGAAGGAGTTGAAGGAGCTGAAGGATGATCCTGAGAAGGTGGGGGAGGATTTTCATCCTCACTTTCATCATCTTAAGAAGAAATATGTTCAAAGGTAGAAGAGATAGAGAGAGGTGGCACATGTGCCAAACTAGGCTCGTAGGCCAATTTATTTTCATCAAAATTTACATCTCTTCTAATTATAACATTTTTGTACTTAAATGGAATAAGTCTCTATGCTTTGACATCTTCAGAATATCCAACAAAGATACATTTTTCACTCTTTGGTTCTAAAGCTTTACGTTTTTCATCTGCAATATGGGCCCATGCTTCACTTCCAAAAACATGAAAGTGACTCACATCTGGTTTAATAGAGCTCCATGCTTCTTCTGGAGTGATGTTCTTTAAAGCTTTAGTAGGAGTGCGATTCAGTATGTAATTTTCACAGTTAATTTCTTTTTCCCAATAGTTAAGACTAAGTTCTTTAGATTGAAGCATAAAATTATCCATTTCCTTTAAGGTGCGATTCTTCCTTTCAGCTACACCATTTTGTTGTGGAGTATATGGAACAATATGTT
>APFE030315768.1:0-28308 GCA_000404065.3 Pinus taeda | reverse complement strand
AAGGCCAAGCGGGTTTTAGAAAGCAGCACTCAATAACAAACCACCTCGTTATGCTTAGGATCATTGTGGAGGAATGTCGCAATGATAAATCCAATCTCTTTTGTTGCTTTGTGGACTTTAGAAAGGCTTTCGATACAGTTGCTAGAAACAACCTTTGGAACAGGTTAGAAGAGCTAAAGGTTCCTTTTGAGTTGAGAGCTGTCGCTATAAGGTTATACAAGAATGTAATTGCCAAGTTGAAGAGAAATGAGGGGTGGTGTTGGCTTGTTGGGGCCTGACCCAGGTTCAGAAGTGATTTAGCCAAACAAATCCCACGCTACCGGCCCTTTCGACAATAGTCCGCGGAGTGCGGACTGAAGTCTCATCCGAAGTAGTAGGGGAGGGTGCTGGAACTAGGTTTCCGCACCCTTGGGATGTCTTGATGTGGTCTGGAGGGGTCGCGAACCGATCTGTGCCTTTGCACTACTCTTACTTTTGTTAGGCTTCCACATCGATCCACAAGTTAATTCTTATTATTATAGTGTGTATTTAAGATCTTAAGGTCTTTAAGCAAACATTTAACAATCATAACCAGTGTGCGCACTCATAATGTTTACAGATAAAACATATAGATCATAGCAGATGCATAAACCAGAATATAACCATAATACAACTAGATCCACAATATTCCAGAATCAATTTATCTTTATTAATGCCTTTGTCCAGTACAATCCACTTCCTGCCCTACACACACAGCTGCAGGGGTCCGCGGACACAGCTGCAGACTCTACCAGACCTCCACACACACAGTTGCAGAGTCTCCACCTCCTAATACTACCAACGACACAGGCTTATAGACTCAGAGCGATATTCCCTTCGAAAACCCATTAGATTTCCAGATCTCTATCAAGCTACCCTCTACCCTTAGACCCTTGCTCTATTTATATCTTCCCATAGTCCGCGGTGTAGGAATTTACAGGGTAAGTTCCTCAGATAGAACACCAAAGGACACCGCTCACAAACAGATCACAGATCAATACACCAGTATTTTGATGTGGTTAAAACCCTCAAAGAGGGATATAGTCCACGGCCTGAGCCAACACGACCACTTCAGAAAATTTATTAATAAAATAATGAAAATTTACATAAGCTTCTCTCGTGAACGATTTACCTACAAATGACCCTCCATGCGCTTTAAATAGAATTCATGGACCAATCGGGTGTTAAGCCACGGATCAAGTGTCAGTAATACCGAGGAAAGAATGAACCGTCAGATCACTACATATCGTGACCGTCAGATTGTAAGTTACAAAATGTACAACGGTAAAGAAACACACTTTACCTAACTCTATACCTAACTCTATACTAGACCAAGTTGAACTTAACTATTTCCTATGTGTTGGAATATCCTAACACTATTTACTCAAACATTAGCTTTATTGAGAATATTTATGGCTTAAATGCAGCTTCACCCCAGAAGATGGCAAGAGTTCCAGATTCATCAAGCATAGCTTGAGCCATTTGTTGAACTATTTTGTTCATTCTTTCCACCACCCATTTTCTTGAGGAGTTCTGGAAATAGAGAACTGTCTTTTTATTCCATGTTGTTCATAAAAATAAAAAAACTCATGTGATATGAATTCTCTTCCTCGATCAAATTTGAGACATTTGATTTTTCAATCTGATTCATTTTCAACTAAAGCTTTAAATGCTTTAAACTTTTCAAATACTTCATCTTTATGGTATAGTAAACCAATCCTACACTTTCTAGAAAAATCATCAATGAATAAAATGAAGTATTATTCTCCAGGAGGTGAATTTTTCCTTATTGGCCCACACATATTAGTATGAATGAGTTAAATAGGCTTACTTGATGATCCTTCTTTTTCATTGAAATGAACTCTAGTTTCCTTAACTTGACATGGTTTGCAAATGGTATTTTCTGAGATGTTGATATATGGAAGATCACAAAGTGCCTTAAGTCTCAATGCTTTTCTTATTTGAGAAAATTTTAGATGCCCCAATCTTCTATGCCATAACCAGTTCTCTTCTCTTTTTCTTAGATAACATTGGTCTTGACCTCCTTTTAGTATATATAGATTGCTTGGAGTTCTTATACATTTGATTACTGTCTTTCCTATACCAAGCTCATGAACCACACATACGTTTGATTGAAACCCAACTTCATTTCCTTGATCACACATTTGAATGACACTCAAGAGGTTATCCTTTAAACCATCAACATACATAACATTTCTGGCTTTAAGCTTTTCTTTCAAATAAACAGAACCTTTACCCTTAATGATAGGTGGTGTGTCATTTCCAAAAGAGACATTCTTTTCTTTTTTCTAAAGCATTATATGAAAGGAGTTTATCTTTATCACCTATCATGTGTTTAGAGCATCCGCTATGAATGTACCACTGATTTTCTTGTCCTTATGCAAAAAGAGATATGCCACATCTTTTTGATTGAAATTCCTTATTTCTCCATACCTTCAAATTTGCCGATATTTTCTCCTTTTAAATTTTTGGCCAAAGTTTGCTCCTGCATTCAGATTCTTCATGACAAAAGTTATTGCAAAATGAACATTCAATTTCATCTTCAAGAAGAAAAAAGTTAGTATAAGAACTTTTCTTGATTCCTGTTGCGCTTCTTTGTTTTCATGCTTCTCTAATCATGATAGTTTTGTATGCAACACATTGAGCAGCCATATGACCAAAGTCATGGCATGAAAACATTGTTCATTAAAGATGTTTCTATGATCATAATATCTTTTGGTATTGTTTACCTTTTGGTTGATGCTTCTATTGATGTTCACCCTTGGAGTAAAATGAGCATGATTTACCTGAGGAGTACTTTTAGGCTTTTGTTGAAGATTGGCACACTCTTCACTGGTCTTTGCTGCATCAAGATAACTTCTGCTAATGGCTAATGGCTTTTGTGATTGGGATGTTTCTCCAATATATCCAAGACCGGCCTTTATAAGATGGGAATGCTAAGCCTTGATGATTTCATCTAAAGTTTTTGATCCTTTAGAAAATCTATGATTAAGAGATTTTGTCTTCTCAAGTTCTTTTCTTAGACCCACTACTTGACATTATAATTTTTCATTGTGCTTTCCTCATTCAGTGAGTTGATGTGTCAAACTATCTATGACCATATTATTTTCTTCTGAACAGATTTTAAGTTGAGTGATTTGTTCAATAAAATCTTAATCTTCTAAAGCATCATAAAATCATCATTGTGATAGCCATCAGTAGTTTAAATTCTTGTTCATATTCATCTTCATCATTATTAGACATGCCATCATTATCGTCATGAGTATAATAATTTTTCTATTGACAAACCGTTTTCTATTATCCTTTGCAGACTCCTCTCCCTTTTCATGATTATCTTTATGAGGACACTAACAACATAATGGCCAACTCTACCACAAGAAAAAAATTTGAATGGTATCTTATCTCTGAATCTTCCAGAACCTCGTTGAAGCTTCTTGACAAAGTTTACTTCAACTTCTTCTGAAATATATTCTAGTTCATTGAGGTCCTCCTTTTCTTTTCCGTTTGTTGAAGCTTTGAAAGTGACTTCTCTAATATCCGATGCACCTCCTTTCCTCATTTCAAAGGTAGTTAAAATTCCATGAAGTTGAACAACAACAATAGATTGAAGATCTTGCTTTTCTTTAATGGCATATACTTTTGACTCAAATTTAGAAGACAGAGGTCTCAAATTTTTCTCTACTAAAATAGCCTCATTTATTTCTTCACTCAGATTCTTCATACAATTAATAATCTCATCTACTCGTAAAAAATAACTAGCAATACTTTCATCACTATGCATTTTAAGAGTTTCATACTATATTCTGAGAGTTTGGCGGTTAGCACATTTTACTTGGGAGTCTCCATTGTAGCACTGAATGATTTTATCACATATTTCTTTGGCTATCTTGAGTTAAATGACTTTGACGAATTATGATTTTGACAGACTTCCCAATGAAGTATTGACAGCTTTGGCATAGGTTTCGTATAACTTCTTCCCTATTGTATCTGTAGTTATGGCTGTTAGAAATTGGTATCTTCCTTCCACAATTTCCCAAACATTAGCTCCAAGCAACTGAAGATAGGCTTTGGTTCTTATCCTCTAATATACTAAGTTGTTTCTATTGAATATTGGTGGTCTGATATATCCCATGCCTTCGTGATTGTTCATATTGAGAGATCTCCCTTCAAGTGATCAAGCTTCTTCTGAAGGACTTGCTCTGATACCAATTGTTGGAAATAATACTTAGAGGGGTGGGGGGGTGAATCAGTATTTATAATTCAATAAATTTTCATTTCATAATCAGATTAATACACACTACTTCAGTGAAGTGAACTCATGTGTGCAAACAAAATTTATTAAGGAAACCATCGTATACCCATAGAAATTATGATTTAGTTAATTCATTATGTGATGATCTTTAATCAGTGCATCATTACTTATTAAACAATAACTATGATAAATAATAACATAATAAATCATCACACATAAGAGACACACATGAACACTAATATTTAAGGAGGAAACCCAATACAGGAGAAAAACCACCTGTTGTTGTCGTCTTTGTCTTATTTTTAATATAAAGAAAATATTTTTACAATCTTGTACTAGTACAGACTCATAATAGTATGCAAGAACCCAGCTATAGAAGGGTACAACCTTCTCTCATTTTCTAGCTTCTACTGGAAGGGAGCTACAATCCCCTAGCTCTTGTACTAGCCAATATGTTTACCAGTACATAGGCACTGGCCTACAAAAGACTACGACCTTCTCTCTTCCTCCAGGGACCACATTTTATATATTTTTAGATTGGATACTCCTAATACATAAGCACATAATTAATCACCACTACAATAATTGCATATACCAACATTTAGTCAATCTGAACAGTTCGATCATTGTCACCAGAACACTGTGCTAAAACCAGAAACCTGTATCATCAACTAGAGCGAGCTACATCCTCAAAAATCGTATGTCAGAATGCATACACTACTTTACTGAACCCAATTTGCGTGTATATGCTATTTCCTTTAACCAAACCTGCATATACCTCCAAAATTACCGAATCATAAAAACTTATGAATCAAATATGTATCAATCAGGAATATTCTGAAGATCTAATGTCAAATTATATAGATCTAAGTAGTCAACAATAAAGATCACCCTTGTCACTTAATCAATCAATCAATCAGATTCAATCTCCTTATGCATTTAGTTATACTTTCAGATCTAAGACGACATCATCGATAGAGAACAGTAAAACAATAGCACTGATAAGATAGATCAATGATTTCTGAATAACATGATTTTCTTTTGCATACGCTTCTTGGAAGAGTCGAACCAACATGTATACATGCCTTCACTAAGGCAAACCAGCGTATAGAACTAAAAATACTAACTTACAACTTCGCTACTATTCCGTACTTCAGACATACTAAGATCATGACATTTAAAGAATAAAACATGCGTAAGTAATAAGATTTAGCCTAGCCAATATTAGATCATTCAATGATAAGTCATTTTAGGTCTCATTATCTTGACCCAACATTGTATCCAAGGTGCACAAAATATTTCATATCATATCATAATCATAGCCTGTGAAACATAAAATATAACTTAGATAGAAGTATTCCTGAGAAAACCTTTCACTTGCACACTTGGCCCTTTGATCTTCTCCTTCTTATGTAGTTTGTGGCCTTTCTCAATACCTCAGACTAAAACAACACTTAGAACCTATGGTATTCTTGGACGAGATCAAATAACATTACTCCACTCAATATTGTGCGCTAATACCATGGTATTGACCCTTGGTATTCTTTAATATCAAATTTCCTTGTTTTTCCAACCCATATATGCTTTTCCTCTTGTGAAATTTTGTGCATATGTATATGCCCTTTTTTCTGTGAACTTACTTGTATACACTGTTTTGACTAGGTGAACCTACCTATACAGCTTAAACTAACTTAAAACATCTTTTTTCTTCATCTTGTTGATTATGTTTAGTAGTCCTTTGTTTAAACTTCCTGTTCTTCTATACCATTACCTTGTTACCTCTGATTTGACATGTTACAATGTGAGTTTACCTTTATGGTCTTATGCTCTTAACCTGCAAGATGATACCAGAATACCAAATATGTGAAGAAATATACCAAGAACATAGAATAGCGAGTAACAACAACAAGTATTTTATTATTCAGAAAGCAATGTTCACTTGCCTCTTCGAGGGGGCAACCTCCAATAGAGCAGAGCTCGATGACAAGATAAGACACAATGCTTCTCGCAGGGAGTCTCTATCCTTTATATATGACTCATACATGCAATACCATGGATCAATACCATGGTTTTTATTAATACCATCTATCTAATACCATGGCCCATTTGCAACTAACTGTGGTCCTGTCATTAAATGCGGGTTAACCACTTGCAATTATTAATATGGGCTTTATTGACTCTTTACTATGACTCGATCCTACTACATAAATAAGGGGGTTAGGATGGGACCCTAACCTGGCCTCCCCCTTAAGAATAGCCTTGTCCTCAAGGTTGAAATTGCGGAAACTGCTGAAGAATAGTGGCTGGTTCCCAGGTTGCATCTTCCAGAGAGGTGTCTTTCCACTTGACGAGGACTTCCCTGATCATGCAACCACGCAGGTGCCATTCTTGTGTGTCTAGGACCTATTCAGGTTGGAGCCAGATTGACCCTTCCTCATCCAATTCAGGTAGATTGGTTTGAATTCTGCAATTGTTCCCAATGACTTTCTTGAGGCATAAGACATGGAAAACTGGATGGATTTTTGCAGTGGGTGGCAAAGCTAGCTTATAGGCCACTTCTCCAATGCACTGAAGTACTTGGTATGGTTCGTAGAATTTTGGAGATAGTTTCTGTCAACACTTGTCTTTGAGTGATGTTTTCTTATATGGTTGCAGCCTCAAAAATACTTGATCCCCTTCTTGAAATCGACGCTCTGAGCGATGTTGATCTACCTGTTGCTTCATGCGGTTTTGAGCTTGATGAAGATTCTCTCTAAGATGGGCGAGCATGGTTGTGCGGTTTTATAGGATTTGATCCACTGCTTGTACCTTTGAGCACCCCTTGATATAAGAAGTAGGGGAAGGAGGGAGTTGACCATAAACTGCTTCATATGGAGTCACTTTCGTGGTGGCATGATAGTTGGTGTTATACTACCATTCAGCTAGAAGTAACCATTGTACCCAAAGATGTTGCTTTTCTGAAGTAAAACACCTAAGGTAGGTTTCTAGACATTTTTTGACAGCTTTAGTTTGACCATCCATTTGTGGATGATAGGAAGTACTGAGTTTTAGTTGGGTGCCTTGTAGCCTAAAGAGTTCCTGCCAAATATTACTGGTGAATATTGGGTCACAATCAGACACAATAGAAGTGGGCATGCCATGCAATTTAAAGATCTGATCCATGAAATATTGAGTGACCAAAGTCAGTCTAAATGGGTGGGGTAGGGTGCAAAAGTGAGCATACTTAGAAAGTTGGTCCATAACCACCATGATGACTGACTTGTTTCCTGACTTTGGAAGACCTGTAATGAAATCCATAGAAACCTTCGTCCATATTGATGCTGAGATGGGTAAGGATGTCCTTTTTCATGCCTATCCAAAAAATGATCTTCTAGTGCGAGCATACGTCTTCTGGAAGCCTGAATGTCCTGCAATGGGGGATGAGTGCAATTCTACCAAAATGCAGCTTTTGAGGGTGGATGTTGGTGATATTACAACTCTACCCTTGTAGCGAAGAATCTCATCCTACCACGAGTAGCCCTTGGTGGAATTTGGATCCGCCTGCAATTGTGTAATGAGTTGGGAGAGCCAGGGATGTGAAAACCATTCCCTGCAAGCCTCTTCAATCCACTCTGGAATGGGAAGGGAAATTGCGAGCAGGGTACTTTCGTCCTCAAATTGGCGAGATAATACATCCGCTACACTATTTTCGTTCCCTTTCTTGTAAATGATCTCATAATCATATCCCAGAATTTTGGTGAGCCATTTATTTTGTTGTGGGGAGTGTTAGCGCTTGAAATTTCACCTCAGGCTGAAAAAGGTAAACTGCAAGGCAACATCAAACCACTTAGCCTCGTAGCTAACCCTACGGGGCAGGAGAGGGCTCTCTCCGGTCTATCTCGGCAAGGATCTCAATGGGAAGAGATAACCAATAAAGAACATTGATTTTAGGCTAGTAAACTGATAAAAAGGTTTGATTTGGGATTTTTAGGGTTTTGGTGGAAAATTGGGGAAAGGCAATTTTGGGTGCGGGGATTGGACACAGTTTTTGCAGGGGGTTCTTTGGGGCGAGGTAGGAGACTGTATTGATGCCTTTGAAAGATTTGTATGGATGAGAATGACTGATGAGGAGCTAAGGAGAGCAAGCAATCACCTTGAATTCTCCTTAAACAGCTGAAAACATTGATATTAAGCAAACTTAAAGGCAGAGCATAGCAACCATGAATTCTACCTTAACACTTCATTTGCCTAATTTGCAGAAGAAAAAGTAAGAAGATGATTCACATAAAAAACTTACAAGTACAAAGAGAAATACACAATCAATACATGTAACCACAGGAATCCCAAAAAGGACTGCAAAACCCTGGTCTTTCTTCCCTTGCCAAAATGCAGTGATACAATCAGTAATACAATAGAAGCTTTCTCCCTCAAGAGTCCAACCATGAAAATGACCAATAAAGTACATAATATAGGCAAGCTAACATCTTTCCTTTCCTATAGGGGTCGAGCTCACTATCCTAGGAGCTGTTTCAACCAATTCCAAACTGAGCACTGAAAACTAGGCAGTCAAAACAACTTGCCTCTATAAGCTAGGAAACCAATTCATTCATTAAATTTTTGCCTATATTATGAATGAATCTTCTAGAAGAGATAAATGAGTGTAAAAATATCATAAAATTACATCATTTATATCGAGGAGGATCAAAATCCACTCCAAAAAGTCAAACCTAGTCAAAATTGCGTTTTGCTGAGCTGTAGGTACAATTTCTATGAAAATTGCCCAACAGGGCGCGCACCTTTGGAGCAGTTTTTGAGGCACTTCTAGGTTTCCAAATGAGGAAAAAGTGGGCTTGTTGGAAATTTCCGGATGTCTACTTTCCAACCCAAGTGGAATATTTGAATTTGGTGTCCATTTTCCCCTCCAAAATGGCAATCTCCCAAGATTGCTTCCTGTGTGTCAAAAAGGTGGCAGAAAGTCATTTTTTGCTTGTTTTTTGACCTTCTGGAGGCTCAAAACTTGGTGAAAATTCTTGGTATTTGCTGAGAAAGTGCATTTTTGCATGAAAAATCCAAAAATGCAAACTTTTCCTGAAATGGACCTCCCAATCGAAAGGGTCGCGCACGGTGCGCGACTCATTGAGGGCAAAAACCTATGTGTGGCACAAAAAATTCACAATTGACAAAATTTTCTCCAAATTTCTTGAAATTTGGGATGGGAGTCCCCAATCAAGTACCATGCTCATTCAAATATGCTTTGGCCAAAATTTGAAGTGGATCGGGCCTTTTCTGTCGTTTTAGTGCCTTGGCCAACTTCCTTGGATCTGGCGATTGTAATTTTGACATGTCTCTAAAACCATGACACCTGTGCAAAAAGTGAAGGAGGTTTTTCTTATTTGGCATGTTGTGGACAAAAACCTCTCCAAGTTTTCTTAAATTCATCTTTTCTTTCTCTGAAACACCATTTGAGTGAAACTTATCCCAATGTGTGAAACATGGAATTGTGTCGAAATGAAGCGAAATGAAGGGGATAAGGGGATTCTAAATTCTCGGGGAAATTTTTGGAAGTAGGGAGGGATGTTAGGAAGCAGGGGAAAGTAGAATATTAGAGATTGAGTGAGGGGAAGGGGTCCAAAAGGGAAAAACACAGGCCCAACCTAGAAAATTGCCAGGTTGTAGCTAGAAACTAGGGTTTGTGCGAAAATGGGGAATTTGGGGAATCTGAGTGATGGGAAGCATTTGGTAAGGTACTTTAAGGATAGGGGAAGGTGTATGAACATCAGGAAACAAGTTTTTCCGATGATTTGACCATCCAAGAGAAATTGCCTTCAAAACCGTAGGAGAGGGAAATGACCTTACCTAGGCGCAACTGAAGCATAAATAAGGTGTAAAATGACTCATTAAATACTGAGATGATAATGACAACCCTATGAATGATGATAGACTCAGCTGAATAGTGGCATATATTGGCATTTGGGCAACTTTGAAAAGAGTGAGAGCAAACCCTAGACCTAATGCCTAGTGATCAAATTTTGCTTGAAGACTCACTGAAATGAAAAAATTTGACCTTGACACTTCAAAATCACTTTGTAAGAGAATATTTGATCACTGGAGGAAGGCTGGAAAGACTGACACTAACATTGACTCCAATGGGGATGGTAGCTCTTTGGAGGTGCCAAGAACCTCAGAACTCTGGGAGAGCAGACAGTGCCTTCGTCCATTGGGCAATGGAGTCAAAAACTCAAACTAAAATGCATGACTGAAAACTGATGACTCGGATGACACAAATTGACTCTCACTCAACTAAAAAAATAATCAATACTTAAACACAACTGACAAACTGGAAATGATGCTCAAAGTGGAGCTTATTCATCACAACCTACTCTAACAGTTTCATTCATCACCTGATCAAGTGAAATGAAACAACCAATGCAACCAAGTAAGTATTCCATCTGCTGTTCGAATTCTTTGCAAGTGCTCACTTATGAAAAACAAGAGAGAACTACTGAAAGGCAACTCCCATGACAACTTGGAAACAGATCCGTTGAATGATATGGATCCTCTATCCACCTCCAAAAACACTACATAAGGATCTTGAAATTCAAGCACACTGGAACTTAGCTCATCTAATGGATTACTTCTTGTTTCCTCATACCATGAATGCAAACTTTGATCTGAGCCTTGTGACGAGACCTCTACTGAAAATGACAAAGAAACTGGTTGCCAGATCAAGTTCATGTCAGCACATGTTTCAAGCTCACATGTAGTCAATGGAGAAATACTTTGACTACAAACCTCATCCAAAACATCAGCTATTGGATCATGAAAAACTTGAAAAGACTGCTGCAACCCATTTTCTATTGGTTCCAATGTGATTACATGATTGCCTACATGCTGCTCATTCTTTACTGAAGATGTATTATGCAAATTTCCCTTCAAAAGCTGAAATGATTCAAAACAGAAAGGAAGAGAACCTTCTTGAATCATTTGATCATATGTGTCAGCTTCCATGCCATCATGTGCAACTTGACAATCAATGGCATTCGGGGGCTGCAAGTCTAGATATGACAAGTCTTGAACAAGGTTTTCATTGCTCTCAAGATGATCCAAATCAAAACTTGTTGACAACTGATTTCTGATTGCATGATAGTTATCTCTGATGAACTGAAACGAATCAAAACAAAAAGGCAAAGATCCTTAACTTACTTCAAACTTTGATGCACTTTCCTCATCAATGTCATAGCGGATATGCATCGGTTGATCATTGTACTCGAGCTGTTGTAAGTGAACTTCTTCCTCCCTCAAACTAGCTGCTGATTTGTCTGTAAGATTAGCTTCTGTTTGAAGAACATAATCATCATCATACTGATCAAACTAAGGCAAATCATCAGTATAAAAGACATCATCAAGCATACATGTCATATCAACAGATCTCTCTTCTCCAAGATGATCTACAAAACAATCATTATCAGATCTATGACAACTAGGATAAGAAACAAAATGTTTTGGATCAACAACTTGTTCTTCTTCAATCAGCGAGCCATGAGCTAGAAACAATAATCATTCCTTGCGTTGATCTTGTCCATCATCTTTTCCACTGCACTTACCAAAATGTCAAGTTTCACCTCTAGAGATGTTGATTCGACCGAATCTATGTTTTTCATCTCTTCTTCTTTCAACCTTGCTCTTTGGATCAGTAGATGTGCCTCTACATTTACTGCACTGTTTTGCATCTCGTGAAGTGTTGCAATATCCCTTTCTCTCAGCTGAAACTCCATCTCCGGATCAAAGGCACCCGGATAGTGCAAGAGAGCAGATCTAGGAGTAGGTCTTATATCAACTGGCATCGAATAATAAACTTGATTAAATCTGGCAGAAAATTGTTGTAATGTCTCCCCTGGTAGTCTTTTCAGCTGGTTATACTCTTCTATAATCAAGAAAAGGTTTTGCCCGATCATCCACCTGTCAAGAAAAACTTTGATGAACTGTCGGAAATCTAAGATGCTCACATCAGGCAGGGTTTTGAACCAACTGTTCACTTTTCCTTACAAAGAAAGAGCAAAAAGCCTTATACTGACATCTTCTACATCAACTTCAAAAAGGTCTAGAAAATTCTCAACATTCTGCACATGTTGCTCAACGTTGACATTCTTACTTTCACCATCAAACCTCGGCAAGTATAGATCATAGTTTTTGGGGAAGGCATGGAGAACAGAAGGTAAAACAAGAGGTTTATACCGCTCTGGAATTTTACAAGGTGTAGGGGTATGTACAGCAGGTATAGAATCAGTCTTGGTCTTTCGAGGTTCATCAATCTGAAGATGGTCATCACAAAATTTAGAAGAAAGGTCTTGATCAAGCTCAAAGGTATGAAAATCTTTGGTATTCACAATCTTCAAAGGGAAAGAATCAACTGCAGTCCGAGGATCTCTTCTCAAATACAATATACTTTGCAAAGCCTTCTTGACATTCTTGGGAAAAGAGAAGAAATAATTTATGACAAAGAAAAAAATGCCTTGGATGAAATTCCAACTTGAATACCTGATCTGTCCATGTTGTCCTTTCATGTTTTTGCTGGTCGGGATCATCCTCCAGTGGAGTCTTTGGATCTGATCTCGAAAATGATTTAGAGTCGCTAGGTGAATGATTTCAGCCTTTCAAGTGTCTGATCGGTGTCCACCATCAACCATCAGATCTGAACTTGATACATGTACTGGGGTAATTAACAAGTTAAATGTCACATTTACAAGCTAGACCGGAGATTGACTGAAGCAGCGTTTATCTACTTCCAATAATGCAAAGAAAAAGCATTTCGAAGGCTACCTGGCATAACTTCAGGCTCCGTCTGTAGCTTATAAAACAAATGACATAAACAAGCAAACCATTTGTTCTCCCCAGTATGGTTGCCAATATGTTAGCACTTGAAATTTCACCTCAGGCTGAAAAAGGTAAACTGCAAGGCAACATCAAACCACTTAGCCTCGTAGCTAGCCCTACGGGGCAGGAGAGGGCTCTCCCCGGTCTATCTCGGCAAGGATCTTCAACGGGCAGAGATAACCAATAAAGAACATTGATTTTAGGCTAGTAAACTGATAAAAAGGTTTGATTTGGGATTTTTAGGGTTTTGGTGGAAAATTGGGGAAAGGCAATTTTGGGTGTGGGGATTGGAAACAGTTTTTGCAGGGGGTTCTTTGGGGCGAGGTAGGAGACTGTATTGATGCCTTTGAAAGATTTGTATGGATGAGAATGACTGATGAGGAGATAAGGGGAGCAAGCAATCACCTTGAATTCTCTTTAAACAGCTGAAAACATTGATATTAAGCAAACTTAAAGGCAGAGCATAGCAACCATGAATTCTACCTTAACACTTCATTTGCCTAATTTGCAGAAGAAAAGGTAAGAATATGATTCACATAAAAAAATTACAAGTACAAAGAGAAACACACCATCAATACATGTAACCACAGGAATCCCAAAAAGGACTGCAAAACCCTGGTCTTTCTTCCTTTGCCAAAATGCAGTGATACAATCAATAATACAATAGAAGCTTTCTCCCTCAAGAGTCCAACCATGAAAATGACCAAGAAAGTACATATTATAGGCAAGATAACATCTTTCCTTGCCTCTAGGGGTCGAGCTCACTATCCTAGGAGTTGTTTCAACCAATTCCAAACTGAGCACTAAAAACTAGGCAGTCAAAACAACTTGCATCTATAAGCTAGGAAACCAATTCATTCATTAACTTTTTGCCTATCTTATGAATAAATCTTCTAGAAGAGATAAATGAGTTTCAAAATATCATAAAATTACCTCATTTGCATCAAGGAGGATCAAAATCCACTCCAAAAAGTCAAACCTCGTCAAAACTGTGTTTTGCTGAGCTGTAGGTACAATTTCTGTGAAAATTGCCCAACGGGTCGCGCACTGATTCTGAACGGGTCGTGCACCTTTGGAGAAGTTTCTTAGGCACTTCCAGGTTTCAAAATGAGGAAAAAGTAGCCTTTTTGGGAATTTTTGGATGTATACTTTCCAAACCAAGTGGAATTTCTGAATTTGGTGTCCATTTGCCCCTCCAAAATGGCAATCTCCCATGATTGCTTCCTGTGTGTCAAAAAGGTGGCAGAAAGTCATTTTTTGCTCGTTTTTTGACCTTCGGGAGGCTCAAAACTTGGTGAAAATTCTTGGTCTTTGCTGAGAAAGTGAATTTTTGCATGAAAAATCCAAAAATGCAAACTTTTCCTGAAATGGACCTCCCAATCGAAAGGGTCGCGCATGGTGCGCGACTCGTTGAGGGCAAAAACATGTGTGTGGCACAAAAAATTCACAATTGACAAAATTTTCTCCAAATTTCTTGAAATATGGGTTGGGAGTCCCCAATCAAGTATTATGCTCATTCAAAGAGGCTCTGGCCAAAATTTGAAGTGGATCGGGCCTTTTCTGTCGTTTTAGTGCCTTGGCCAACCTCCTTGGATCTAGCGATTGTAAATTTGACATTTATCTAAAACCATGACACATGTGCAAAAAGTGAAGGAGGTTTTTCTTCTTTGGCATGTTGTGGACAAAAACCTCTCTCTGGTTTCTCAAATTCATATTTTATTGCTCCGAAACACCATTTGAGTGAAACTTATCCCGATGTGTGAAACAAGAAATTGTGTCGAAATGAAGCGAAATGAAGAGGATAAGGGGATTCTAAATTCTTGGGGAAATTTTTGGAAGTAGGGATGGATGTTAGGAAGTAGGGGAAAGTGGAATATTAGAGATTGAGTGAGGGGAAGGGGTCCAAAAGGGCAAAACACAGGCCCAAACTAGAAAATTGCCAGGTTGTAGCTAGAAACTCGGGTTTGTGCGAAAATGAGGAATTTGGGGAATCTTAGTGATGGGAAGCATTTGGTAAGGTACTTTAAGGATAGGGGAAGGTGTATGAACATCAGGAAACAAGTTTTTCCGATGATTTGACCATCCAAGAGAATTTGCCTTCAAAACCGTAGGAGAGGGAAATGACCTTACCTAGGCGCAACTGAAGCATAAACAAGGTGTAAAATGACTCATTAAACACTGAGATGATAATGAAAACCCTATGAATGATGATAGAATCAGCTGAATAGTGACATAGATTGGCATTTGGGCAACTTTGAAAAGAGTGAGAGCAAACCCTAGACCTAATGCCTAGTGACCAAATTTTGCTTGAAGACTCACTAAAATGACAAAATTTGACCTTGACACTTAAAAATCACTTTGTAAGAGCATATTTGATCACTGGAGGAAAGCTGGAAACACTGACACTAATAGGGAGTATAGGCAAATCTCCAAAAAATATTTAAGATTGTAATGGTCTGTGCGGATTTGGAAATGTCACCCCAGTAAGTAAGGTCGCCAGGTATCTACTGCATGTAAGATGGCCATCATTTCCTTCTCATAGTTAGATTGTCCCATATTCTTCCCACATAGTTTTTGGCTTGTGAAGGCCAAGGGTCGACCTTCCTGCATTAAGACCGCCCCAATACCCGTACCCGAAGCATCACATTCAATGACAAAAGATTTGGTGAAATCAGGTAGTGCTAAGACTGGAGTTGAACACATGGCATTTTTGAGAGCTGTAAATGCCTGTTGTGCATCATCTTTCTAGAAGAATGAATGTTTCTTGAGGAGTTGAGTGAGGGGCTTCACAATGCGACCATAATTACGGATAAATTTGTGATAATAACCTGTGAGACCCAAAAATCCTCTCAAGCTCTTCAAGGTCTTAGGTTGAGGCCACTCTTGCATTTCCTGGATCTTTTTGGGGTTCACCTTGACACCTTCACGCCCCACAATGTGGCCCAAATACTCAACTTCTTCCATGCCAAAAGAACACTTGGACATCTTAACAAATCATTTATGCTTGCAGAGTAGTTGCAAGAGCAGATCTACATGCTCAAGATGTGTGGACCAAGTGCAACTATAGATGAGGATATCATCGAAGAAGACAAGGACAAATTTTCGAAGATATGGTTTGAGAAGGTGGTTCATAAGGCTCTGAAAAGTAGAGGGGGCATTACAAAGACCAAATGGCATGACCAGGAACACATAATGGACTTCATGAGTTCTGAAAGCAGTCTTTGGAATGTCGACTTCCTTCATGCGAATTTGGTGGTAGCCAGAGCGAAGATCCAGCTTAGTGAAGAATTGAGCCCCATTGAGTTCATCCAGCAAATCATCAACAACCGGGATGGGAAATTTATCTTTGATTGTCAACTTATTGAGGGCCCTAAAGTCTATACACATCCGCCATTCCCCATCTTTCTTGAGCACCATGACCACCGATGATGAATAAGGACTAATGTTGGGATGAATGACACCTGCTTCCAAAAGTTCCTTGATTATTTTTTCTATTTCATTCTTTTGGGTGAACGGATATTTGTATGGGCACACATTTGGTGGTTGGGCCCCAGGACCTAAGGTGATGCTATGATCATGCTCCCCTCTCGAGGGTGGAAGCTCATGAGGCTTGTCAAAGATTGGCAGATGGTTATTTAAAATTTGTTTCATCTCAGGATGAAGCGGCAGAGAATTGGATTCGATGGCCTGGAGGCATTAAATTGAGCTATAACTCCATGATGGCCCTTTTTTAGCAATTTTTCCATCCTATGTGAGCTGATGATAGAGGGAGCTCCCGCTTGGAGTCCGTGGAGGGTATGTGTGGAGTTGTTATTCTTAAAGCTCATATATAACTCCTGGAAATCCATTGTGATTGGCCCAAGAGTGCGAAGCCATTCAGCACCGAGGACAATGTCACACCCTCCCATGTGTATGGCAAACATGTGGGTCTTCAACTGATAATCCCCCATTTGAAGTTTGACATTTTCACAGCGGCCTTCACATTTCATTGTTCCCCCATCTGCAATTTGGACTTGGAAGTTAGAAACTTCGCATATAAAACAATGCACTCTTCTGCGACTTTTTGATGAATGAAATTATGTGTTCTTCCACTATCAATCAAGACTACTACTGGGCGATGTTTAATAAAACCTCTAATTTTGAGAGTTTGAGGTGAAGAAATCCCTGCCAAAGCATGTAGCGAAATAACTAGTTCATCAGGGACATTGTCCTTCTGGTTGTCCTCTTCTACCTCCTTAGGTTCCGCAAGTGGTGGGGCTTCCTCCGATGAGCTGTAATCAGTGGCATAAATTTGGAAAAAATTGTGCTCCTTGCATTTATGACCAGGAGAGTATTTTTCATCACAGTAGTAACATAATCCCTGCTTTCTTCTTTTGGCCATTTCTGCAGGTGACACCTTTTGAACCTTAAGTGTTTGAGTCGTGTTGTGAGCCTGTGGGGGGTGACCCTTGGCAATGAAATTTGGGTGAATGGATTGGGCCTCTAATGCACATTCCACGTTGTTAGCGCTCAAGTCTACCTTAGGCTGAAATAAGGTGAGACTCAAGGCCACATCAAACCACGCTCCGCCTCATAGCTAGCCCTACGAGGACAGCAGAGGGCTCTCTCTGGGTCAATCTCGGCAAAATATAATCAACGAGGTCGAGATGACTGAATTGATGACTAATTTTAGGCTAGGTATTAAGTACAAAGAGTTTAGAATTGATTTTTAAAGGTTTTGTTGAATTCAAGGGAAAGGCAAATTTGGGTGCGGGGATGAGGCACAGTTTTTGCAGAGGTCTACTTGGGCAGATAGGAAATTGTTTTGATGCATTTAAAGCAAGTGAGATGGATAGATCAGACTGGTGAGAGCTAAGGAGAACAAGGAAGTCTCAAGGATTCTCCTTAAATTTGAAGAAACATAGAAAATTAAAACAGATCTAAAGGCAGAGCATAGCAAGTTCATGGATTCTACCTTACACTTCATTTGTTTAAATTACAGAGATAAATAAAGAAGTGGTACACATACACAACTTACAAGTACTGAGAGAAACACACCATCAACACATAAAGCCACATGAATCCCAAATAGTGCTGCAAAACCCTCGTCTTTCCTTTGCCAAAATGCAGATAAGATATGTACAATATACTCTCAAGTTATTCCTAAGAGTCCAACCCTGAAAATGACTAAGAAAATACATAATATAGGCAAGCCAACACATTCCCTTGCCTCTAGGGGTCAATCTCATCATCCTAGGAGCTGTTTCAACCAATTCTAAACTAAGCACTACAATCTAGGCAATCAAAACAACTTGCCTCTATAAGCTAGGAAACCAATTCATTCATTACATTTTTGCTATTTTATGAATGAATCATCTAGAATAGGTATATAAGTGTCAAATAAACATAAAGTTCCATTAATTACATCAATAAGGGTGAAAAATTCCATCACAAGTCAAAACTGGTCAAACTGGCATCATTTCCTGCGCTGAGGAGGAAAATTATGCCAAAAAACCCTGTGCGCCGCGTGCCTGAGCCCTGTGCGCCACACGCCTTTCCACCTGCTTTTGGGGCACTTCATGGAATCCAAATTGAACTACTATTGTCTTGTTGGAAAGCCCTGGATGTCTACTTTCTAACCCAAGTGGAATTTTCCAATTTGGTGTCCATTTCACCCTCCAAAACTGCATTCTCCCAGAAGTACTTCCTGCTGGTGCAAAAAGTGGCAGAAAGGTGATTTTTATGATGTTTTTGGGTCTTTTGGTCACCAAAAACTTGATGAAATGCCTTGGCAATGGATGAGAATGTGTATTTCATCATGAAAAATCCAAAAATATAAGCCATCTGTGATTTGGACCTCCCCATTTTATGGGTCGCGCGCTGCACGCTACGCGTAGAGCCAAAAAACCTGTTTCGCAAGCCAAAATTTTGAAACGACAAAAGTTTCTCCAAACTTTCCCAAATTTGGAGTGAAGACCCTCCATCATGTATCATGCTCAACTAATGAAGCCTTGGCCAAAACTCGAAGCGGATCAGGCCTTTTGCATTGTTTTTGCACCTTGCTCAAACGCCTCTTGAGGATCTTCATTCTCGCTTTGCAAACATGCATGCGAGCCCAATAGTGAGTTTTCATGTGGCGAAGCATGTCCTTTTCCCTGTTTGCTTTCGCCAAAAACCTCTCCAAATGAGTGTTCACCCGGATGATCATTGATTCCCGATCAATAGGTGTCAAATCACCGGGTCTCCTTCGGGCCAATTCCCAGTCTTCCCGGATCTTTCGCAGCTCATAAAGTTTATGCTCATCTTCCAGTTGTTTGTTGTCCTGCTCTAAGTAGTTGATCACCCATTTAGCCATCTGCAATTTCTTTTGCAGCAACTCATTCTTGGCCCTTTTCTCTCAGATGATCTCCTTGAGCTCCGAGTTAGGCGAGCTAGCATCAACATCAATGATACCCATATCCTGACCTCCTCAAGGACCCTCATCAACCATGGGTCTCTTGCCCCTATCCTGAATCTGTACCTGTGCTGAAGACGGAGGCGAGACCCCTTCCACATGATGTGGAGATAATACTCGCTCTGCTGATGATGTCAACGAGACCCCTTCCACCCCAGGTGGAGATAGTACTCATCGTGCGGATGCAAATAAGGACCTGTGGCCTCTCTGATATGTCACATATACTGGAGCATCAACATGCTTGGTCTCAGGAATTTCAAACTACTGTGAAGGCCCTCCCTCATCATGAACTATCTCTGGAGGAGGCTGTAGTGCGGAAAAGTAATCACGGGAGATGAAATCCTCCCAAGCAATACCCTGTTGTGCCAACTGATGCATCACTATGATTTCGATCAAGGCATAGTGATATATGCTCTTATGATGATGTGTCGGGCTCTTCCTCTGTACTAAAGGCACCATCCTCTCTATGTTTTGACACATGAAAAATGGAATGTTCATCATACGTACCCGTGTGAAATGCATCAACAAACAAACATGGTATGCATAGAGACGTGATAATCTGTCCTCACAACTGAAATACCGAATGATGAGTTTCATCAACGGTGTAAAGTCATCTTTCAGGAATTTGAAAGGAAAGGTTGCGCTCAAGTGTCTGATATATCTGGGCTTGATATATGGCTCATAGTAATAACTGTCCAGCATCTGGTGTTTACTCCATTCCTCCCCTACATTTGGTATCCCGGTGGCCTGAGCAATAGTGTCGGGTGACAAGGTAAAATCCACCCCGGCAAGGTTTACATGACCATCCTGTAGGTTAAGGACAAATAGACAGACTAGTTCCCGATGATGCTGATTTTGTGAGATCATCTCACAATATTGGTAACATGATTGGCGCCGAAAACAATCCATTGCAAGTGGGCAAGCTTGCAATTGAGCCAAAGAAGTAGGCTCCTCCCTAACATGCTCTCCACTTTTGCCACCTTTGTGATACCTCCGTGGCACATTAGGCACATTGACCTCCGGTGTAGAATCACTATCATACTCCTGCTCATATACTGACTCGGTCTCTGACATGTTCTTTAAAAACAAGGTAGCTGGAATATATATATGCTGATATACAATTGTGTACAAAATTGACTGTAGACCTTTTTCTTTTTCTCAAAATGCTGTGACCAAGGGAACACAAATGACAAGGGAATTGTTAGGAAAAGGGAAACATTTAGGGAAATGGGGAAAATGGAAATAAAATAAGGAAATTAGGGAAGGGAAGGGGCATGGAAATTTTGAAAATTTAGGGTTTTGGGATGAGGTAGGGATTATATGTTAAGGGAGGGATTAGGATTTTGAGAGAGAATAGTGTAGGGGCTATGAGGAATTATTGGGGAAAATAATGGTGAAAATAGGGGATGGGGAACAAAAGAAAATAGGAAAACATGATAACCTTGGCAACATTTATTTTTTAAAATCCTACAGCAATCTTGGCATTTAAATCCTTACAGCAAATTAATGGACAAGGAGGGTTTTTACACTTGTTTTTTCATGGCAAATATATCATAATCTCTTACATAAATTATCCAAAAATCAAGAACAAGCTGTGAATGTAAGCCTACCTGTGATTTGATGCATGAGAAGAGGTGTTTGAGTGGTTTCTGGACAAAGTTCACGCATAAACTTCTATGCGCCACACGCCTCACCCAACGCGCCGCGCGTGTGTTAAATTGCACTGGAAAGTGTCACCTGATGTGCCACGCGCCACTGATGCACCGCGCGCCTGACTTGATGCGCCACGCGCCCTAGAAACGACCCAATTTGCTCACTAACTCACAAAATCACCTTAGAGCAATGCTCTTCAGTCTTGGAATGTGGAATGGGTTGCAAATGAGGAGAAATATCTTCATATAGACTCCTTTTTTATTTTTGCTTAATCCAAAACCCATTTTCTTATGTTTTGTCGTTGAAACTTTTTCAAAATTAATAGACTCTAACCTTTTTGTTTTCCTTCTTAAAATTGGTTGAAATAATGATTTTCTCTGATAATTGTTGCAGGGATAGCACTGATATGCTTTAGCAAAGGAGACCAAGGCTGCACTTGAACGATTGAAGTACTAAAATTTTGAAATTTTTTACAAAAATGAGGTGGCGACTTATAGTCAAAACAGAGTTTTGAAGAGAAGTCCTAATTCAGCTGTACAATGATGAAAATTATTGAAGTGATGATCTATCGAAGACATCCCTCTGGC
This sequence comes from Pinus taeda, assembly GCA_000404065.3. NCBI lineage: Eukaryota > Viridiplantae > Streptophyta > Pinopsida > Pinales > Pinaceae > Pinus > Pinus taeda. The sequence continues at coordinate 6,491 of APFE030315768.1, read as the reverse complement.
CTGCTGGTCTTCTAAGACGTTTCAAGACAAAATTGACTCAACCCTAGACCTAAGACCTAAAAATTTAAAACATGATTGTAAATGACCTTTGAAGACTTATTTTAATGAATAGACCTAAACCAACAGTGCCAAGCACGATGGGAATGAGTGACACAAACCACTCCATCAGAGTTATGGCATGCCTAACGAAATGCAACTGATCAAAACAGATGGGACACCTAAACATGAAATGCAAAAAGAGCTTTGATCTCTGATGGAGGGATAACTAGACCGACTCTAACATTGGCTCCAATGGGGATGGTAGCTCCTTGGAGGTGCCAAGAACGACAGATCTTTGGGAGATTAGACCAGTGCCTTCATCCATTTGGGCGATGGAGTCATTATTTGAATGGATAACACAAAACCTTTGACACATTTATTGAATGAAAACTTGACTGAAACTTAACTCAAACCGACTCAATGGAAAACTGAAATAACTTGAAAAAACTGACTCAATAGACCAAACAGAAATGGCTCATGACTGACTTAAAACAAGACTTTACAAAGCTTTTGGAAAAAAGGCAGCAATCCATCAAGATTTGGAATCATGATGACAACCACCTGCATACTAATGAAATATGTACAATCATGTGTAATGAGATTTCCATGTAACCAATCCAATAGATGGCTACGTACCAAATTTCTGCTCTCACTTTTCTCGAGCAGGCAGAACGATGTACATGTAGGAAGCTCACAATAACCACTGAAAACAAGGCTTATGATAACGAACCAGGCAACATTTATCTTCTCTAGTGCTTGCAAAAGGATGCCGAAGGGATCTTGATAATCCTGAAGCACTATCTTGTCTTGAGATCCAACAGCAAAAATACAAGTACTCCCTTCATTCCGATCTGAAAGAACAATTGATTTCTGAGGGATGGGAATGCACAGAGAAGTATGTGCTTCTGCCATCTGAGTGTTAGTTGTAGGTTCCTTGACCATGAGAAATCCTGGCATATTGTCTCTCTCAAGCTCATACTCCTCATCTTCATGGTCTAGATCATTCTTAAACAAAAAACAATCTTCAAGATTATCAAACATGACAACCTTATCATCTTTGTGAAAGAAAATATTATTTGTTTGTTGATCTACAAAACTAATTACAAGACCGTCATCATTTTCAAAAGAGGAAGAAATTTCACCAACACTTTCTTGACCATGTGTGCACTGGAAATCTGCTTTAGCTTGGGCTGTAACATGACCTTTCAAGAGTTGATCTATCTCATCTTCAGACAAAGGAGATAATGCTTTTGTTTTCTTTCGCTCAAAAAATAATTGTCTTCATATGACATGGAAATCAAATTATCATTTACCGAGTTATCAAAAGAAGTTTTCTCACTTACCTAAACAAAGATCCCATCTTGTTGTCCATGAAATGACCGGATTACCTCCTCATGAAGGCTTTGGTCAATAACTTTGTCTTCTTCATTCCATATGATCTCAACAACAGAACTCTCCTTCATGGGATTCAGAACAAGGTTGTCTTCATCATCACGATTTGAATCTAGATTTGAAATGGCTGACTTGACTTTATCACATTCTGAAATTGAAACTTGACTTTCATGCATGTTGTCTTCTTCTATGGATAGATCTGGAATAAAACCTTCTCCTTCATCATCTTCCACTGTACTTAGATCTGGATCCTGCTGCAAATTTTCCTGTGCATCTTGACAAGAATCCTATAACTTGTCTTTATACTGCTAAAATGGATTTGCATACAGGGCCTCCATGATCTCTTCATCCATGGAATTATCATCTTCATAATATTCCTCAAGGATTTCAATAAAAGTAGAAGCATGTTTGCAGTAGCCATGAACTAAATTTAATGATGGATAAGATGCTTGATATCTTTCAATGAACAGGGCATGAAAATCTTTTAAACAATAAATACAAGCAGGCGACAAACTTTCATAGCAAGATTGGGCTTCACCTTCCAGAGTGGCCAAGAATATCTTCATCAAGAAATCTTTAGGAAAATCAACCTTCAACTTGCGAATATGCATGTGAAATCTGACCAAATGTAAAGCAACATCCTTCCTATCATCATCTTTAAACATAGGCAAATTCTTTGACCAATCTACCTTCAGAATTTTGTTTGGGAAACCTGGAATGTGATCCTGGCTCATGGGAGCGTATCGTCTTGCAACCCGTTCCATCTTGAAAAGCTTAAAGCTATTGATCTTCCTGCAGTGAAGTCACCATGAAGCATTGATTTTGGATTTTTCAGTGAATGGAGTCGCCAGGTGAATGATCTCAGCCTTCTTATGTTTGATCGTTGTTCACCATCAACCATCAAATCTGAACTTGATACACATACTGGGGCAATTTATAAGTTAAGTGTTACAATTACAAGCTACACCGGAGATCGACTGAAGCAACATTTATCTACTATGCACTTGCAGAGCAATGTGCAGTTCGAAGGCTACTTGGCTTGACTTTAGACTCCTTCTGTAGCTATAAATCAAATAAAACTAACAAGCAAACTAGTTCCTCCCCAGTATGGTCACCACTATGTTAGCGCTCAAATCTACCTTAGGCTGAAATAAGGTGAGACTCAAGGCCACATCAAACCACGCTCAGCCTCGTAGCTAGCCCTACGAGGACAGGAGAGGGCTCTCTCCGGGTCAATCTCGGCAAAATATAATCAAGGAGGTCGAGATGACTGAACTAATGACTAATTTTAGGCTAGGTATTAAGTACAAAGAGTTTAGAATTGATTTTTAAAGGTTTTGTTGAATTCAAGGGAAAGGCAAGTTTGGGTGCGGGGATGAGGCACAATTTTTGCAGAGGTCTACTTGGGGCAAGATAGGCGATTGCTTTGATGCCTTAAAGCAAGTGAGATTGATATATCAGACTGGTGAGGATCTAAGGAGAGCAAGGAAGTCTCAAGGATTCTCCTTAAACTGAAGAAAACATAGAAAATTAAACAAATTTAAAGGCATAACATAGCAAGTTCATGGATTCTACCTTAACACTTCATTTGTTTAATTACAGAAGATTAAATAAAGAAAGTGGTACACATACACAACTTACAAGTACTGAGAGAAACACACCATCAACACATAAAGCCACATGAATCCCAAAGAGTGTTGTAAAACCCTGGTCTTTCCTTTAGCCAAAATGCAGATAAGATATGTACAATATAGTGTCAAGTTATTCCCAAGAGTCCAACCCTGAAAATGACTAAGAAAATACATAATATAGGCAAGCCAACACATTCCCTTGCCTCTAGGGGTCGAGCTCATCATCCTAGGAGCTATTTCAACCAATTCTAATCTAAGCACTATAATCTAGGCAGTCAAAACAACTTGCCTCTATAAGCTAGGAAACCAATTCATTCATTACATTTTTGCTATTTTATGAATGAATCATCTAGAATAGGTAAATAAGTTTCAAATCAACATAAATTTTCATTAATTACATCAAGAAGGGTGAAAAATCCCATCACAAGTCAAAACTGGTCAAACTGGCTTCATTTACTGCGCTGAGGAGGAAAACTGTGCCAAAAAACCCTGTGTGGTGCGCACCTTTCCACCTGATTTTGGGGCACTTCCCAGAATTCAAATTGAGCTTAGGTTGTCTTGTTGGAAATACCTAGATGTCTACTTTCTAACCCAAGTGGAATTTTCCAATTTGGTGTCCAGTTGACCCTCCAAAACTGCATTCTCCCAGAAGTACTTCCTGCTGGTGCAAAAAGTGGCAGAAAGGTGATTTTCATGATGTTTTTGAGCCTTTTGGTCACCCAGAACTTGATGAAATGTCATGGAAATGGCTGATAATGTGTAGTTCATCATGAAAAATCCAAAACTATAAGCCATCTATGATTTGAACCTCCCCATCTTATGGGTCGCGCGCTACGCGTAGAGCTAAAAAACCTGTTTCGCAAGCCAAAAATTTTGAAACGACAAAATGTTCTCCAAATTTGCTCAAATTTGGAGTGAAGACCCTCCATCATGTATCATGCTCAACTAATGAAGCCTCGGTTAAAACTCAAAGCGGATCAGGCCTTTTGCGTTGTTTTTGCGCCTTGCTCAAACGCCTCTTGAGGATCTTCATTCTCGCTTTGCAAACATGCATGCGAGCCCAATATTGAGTTTTCATGTGACGAAGCATGTCTTTGTCCTTGTTTGCCTTCGCCAGCAACTTCTCCAAATGAGTGTTCACCCGGATGAGCATTGATTCCTGATCAATAGGTGTCAAATCACCGGGTCTCCTTCGGGCCAATTCCCGGTCTTCCCGGATCTTTCGCAGATCATAAAGTTCATGCTCATCTTCCAGTTGTTTGTTGCGCTGCTCTAAGTAGTTGATCACCCATTTAGCCATCTGCAATTTCTTTTACAGTGACTCATTCTCGGCCCTTTGCATCTCGGATGATCTCCTTGAGCTCCGAGTTAGGCGAGCTAGCATCAACATCAATGATACCCATATCCTGACCTCCTGAAGGACCCTCATCAACCATGGGTCTCTTGCCCCTATCCTGAATCTGTACCTGTGCTGAAGACGGAGGCGAGACCCCTTCCACATGATGTGGAGATAATACTCGCTCTGCTGATGATGTCAACGAGACCCCTTCCACCCCGGGTGGAAATAGTACTCGTCGTGCGGATGCAAATAAGGCCCTGTGGCCTCTTTGATATGTCACATATACTGGACCATCAACATGCTCGGTCTCAGGAATGTCAAAATGCTGTGAAGGCCCTCCCTCATCATGAACTATCTCTGGAGGAGGCTGTAGCGCAGAAAAGTAATCACGGGAGATGAAATCCTCCCAAGCAAGACCCTGCTGTGCCAACTGATGCATCACTATGATTTTAATCAATGCATAGTGATATATGCTCCTATGCTGATGTGTCGGGCTCTTCCTCTCTACTAAAGGCACCATCCTCTCTATGTTTCGACACATGAAAAATGGAATGTTCATCATACGTACCCCTGTGAAATGCATCAACAAACGGGCATGGTGCACATAGAGACGGGAGAATCTGCCCTCACAGCTAAAATACCGAATGATGAGTTTCATCAACGGTGCAAACTCATCTTTCAGGAATCTGAAAGGAAAGGCTACACTCAAGTGTATGATATATCTGGGCTTGATATATGGCTCATAGTAATACCTGTCTAGCATCTGGCGTTTACTCCATTCCTCCCCTAAATTTGGTATCGCGGTGGCCTGAGCAATAGTGTCGGGTGACAAGGTGAAATCCATTCCGGCAAGGTTAACATGACCATCCTATAGGTTAAGGACAAATAGATGGACCAGTTCCCGATGATGCTGAGTTTGTGAGATCATCTCACAATATTGGTAACATGATTGGCACCGAAAACAATCCATTGCAAGTGGGCAAGCTCGCAATTGAGCCAAAGAAGTAGGCTCCTCCCTAACATGCTGTCCACTTTTGCCACCTTTGTGATACCTCCGTGGCACATTAGGCACATTGACCTCTGGTGTAGAGTCACTATCATACTCCTGCTCATATACTGACTCGGTCTCTGACATATTCTTTAAAAACAAGGTAGCTGGAATATATATATGCTGATATATAATTGTGTACGAACTTGACTGTAGACCTTTTTCTTTTTCTCAAAATGTTGTGACGAAGGGGACAAAAATGAAAAGGGAATTGTTAGGAAAAGGGAAACATTTAGGGAAATGGGGAAAATGGAAATAAAACAAAGAATTTAGGGAAGGGAAGGGACATGGAAATCTTGAATTTTTAGGGTTTTGGGATGAGGTAGGGATTATATGTTTATAATAGAAGGGAGGGATTAGGATTTTGAGGGAGGATGGTGTGGGGTTTATGAGGAATTATTGGGGAAAATAATGGTGAAAATAGGGGATGGGAAAGAAAGGAAATAGGAAAACCTTGGCAACAGTTATTTTTGAAAACCCTACAGCAATCTTGGCATGTAAATCCTTACAGCAAATTAATTGACAAGGAGGGTTTTTACACTTGGTTTTTCATGGAAAGTATGTCATAATTTCTTTACATAAACCATCCAAAAACCAAGAACAAGCTGTGAATGTAAGCCTACCTGTGATTTGATGCGTGAGAAGAGGTGTTTGAGTGGTTTCTGGACAAAGTTTAGGCATAAACTTCTATGTGCCGCGCGCCTCACGCAACGCGTCGCGCACTCCTGATGCGCCGCACGTGTTCAAAATTACACTGGACTTTGTCGCCTGATGCGCCCCGTGCCACTAATGCGCCGCACGCCCAACCTGATGTGCCACGCGCCCAACCTGATGCGACACGCGCCCTGGAAGCGGCCCAATTTGCTCACAAACTCACAAAATCACCTTAGAACAATGCTCTTTTCTCTTGGAATGTGGAATGGGTTGCAAATGAGGAGAAATATCTTCATATAGACTCCTTGCTGATTTTTGCTTAACCCAAAACCCATTTTCTTATGTTTGGTTGTTGACACTTTTTCAAAATTAATAGGCTCTGACCTTT
>APFE030315766.1:0-19233 GCA_000404065.3 Pinus taeda | reverse complement strand
ATATTCAAAGGTAATAGAAGGCCAAAGTGAAACCGATTCCAAGAGGAGTTATTTCAGATAGACTGTCTAATAAGTTGATCTCTTTTAATGGCTATCTAAAAACATAAAGCAAAAACCAGTCAAAGAGGAGTTATCTTGGACAAATAGTCCAATGCAGTGATCTCTTTCTAAAGGTTATGATTTTGTAGGAAATTTCAGAGAGATTAAGACTTAATCTACCTTATCCAGACCTTCTTACAATTTCTTTGAACATATGTAGGAACAATTTATGAAAACACTAGAAAGACATACAAGAAACACAACATTCTGTCATAACTAGAGGCGGAAGGCTTTCATTAGAATTCTTTAGGAGAAGCTATTACATAGTTTAAGAGCCTTGAAATCAAAAGCCAACATTGTTTATTACAAATGAAATAATATATATAGACAAGATCTCTCCTAACTGTTACAATAATTATCGAATACAATCTTGAATAGTATACTAAAAATAAAACATTGTCTCTAAATTATCTACTGGAAACTTTGAACTGCTTGCAAGTATCTTGCCTTGAGAACTATCTTGCCTTGAGAACTGGAACTAGTTGAATGCCTTCTGAAAATTTGCAACGTAATCCTCAATTTATTGATCCTCTACTGCTAGGTTTTTTAGATTGATATTCATTCCCTTGAGGTCTCGAAAAAGGCTGAAACTATTTTCTCATAATCTGCTAATTGTCCCTTTAAACCTGATTGGTATGCCATCTACCCCTTTGAATTCTATTTTTTTCATTTTCTAATTTTCATCATCCTTTATTTTGTCACAAATATTTGAGGAATATAAAATTTTCAAATATTTGATTAAACTCTTAAATGAATTTAGGACTTAGAATTTCAATATATATATTTAAATGATTTGATAAACCATCTACCAAATCCATGTATTATTTTCCTTTTCCATGGATTCACAAAACCATGTGTAGTTTTTAAAATCCATGGCTTGTTTCTCATTTCATGCCTATAAATTCCTTTTACCCTTGTAGAATACTTGGAAGGTTTTTCAAAACCATGTGTTGATTTGTGTGGTTGGTAGAGTATTTTCACTTTACTCTTTTACTTTCACGTGCAACATGATTTTACACCTGTAAACTGATTTCACCATGTTTCTTTTACCCTAATATCCTATCATGAAATGCATTTACATGAATGCCATCTTTGCTCACATGTACATTAATTTCGTATGAAATTTTCCCTTTTATTTTCTCTGATAAATTCATGGAATCGGTGGATTTCATTTTATGTGTCGCTATAAAATCATTTTACACTTATTTCATTTCACCAACTTGGTCTTCCATCTATGAATTTCCTATAAAATATAGTTTCACCTTATCTTTTCATTCGGCCTCCCATCCATTTATTTCATCATGGTATCAAATTCCATTCCCACCACATTTACAAGGTGGTGACACGTAGATATGGGGGGGGTCTGCTATTAAAATACTTTTCGCAACCCCCTTAATTAAATGTCGGAATAGCTAGGGATGAAAAGTATTTTTAACCCTTAGATTAATGTGGCCATATCTCGAGGCATGGGAAAAAGGGGGGTTTTAAACGTATGAGTATGTGTGCCGGGTGGGCCATACATTTACCTTCTCACTTGGTTTGAAATTAGGATCGAATTTTTATAATATAATTTTAATTTAAAGCAAATATTTCCATTAAAATATATAATTACATTTTTATAAAAATATATTTTAAATTAAAATTAATATATATAAAAAGAATAAACCATTCAAAAGCATAATAATTATATCTCTCACCGTTTAGCCAAGAAGGAAAGTGGCAATTTCTCACTCATTTTTTTTTTTAATTTTCATTGTGCCAAAATATGTTACAATAGATCCAACCAATCTAACAAAGGTACACAATTTTTGGGTCTTGCCAATTTCTGCCACAGGTTCATGTTAGGTTTATCACATATCATTTGGCCTTTGAGTCAAGTCACCAAGGGTAGAACGAAACAAAAGTTATTCTAGTTTGAATCCCAAGAAAAGGAATTTTTTGAGTTGAAGCATTGCCTCTGCTCTGCATCAATGCTCACATTACTAGACCTGCAAAAACCATTTTAGGTTGAGACAGATGCCTTTGACTATGTTATCAGGGTAGTTCTTACTCATCAAGGTCATTTGGTGGCATATCATAGTGAGACACCTTCAAACATAGTCTAAAAGTACCCAACCTATGACAAAGATATGTATTCCATTATGCATGCCTTCTGAAAATGAAAGCATCACATTACGGGGAAGGAAATGGTCCTCCACACAGACCACCAACCCCTACAATTCGTATAGACAAAAGGAAGTTACAGAACGATTGCCATCAGAAATGGTCCACATATTTGCAACAGTTCCATTTGAACATCAAGTACAAGAAGTGAAGCACCACTAATTTTTCATATTGTTTCAACTGACCACCAATTATGGCACTGACCACTATGCTCGACTGTTGTGGATATGAGACTTCAGGGTGGATGCATCTTTACAAGAGATATCTAGAATTTGGAAAAACATACCAGATGCTCCTGGACGACAAGCAAGTTCCATATTTTCACCTCCAGGGAACAATGTTATTCTAGTTGGGACACCTTTGTGTTCCTTCAAGCAAGCATGACAAGATGATTTGTGAGGTGCACTATAGTTGAGCCACTAGAAATTTCGAGTAGAAAAGACAGTGGCAGTGCTGCAAAATTATTCTTATTAGGTGAAGCTTTGATAGGATGTTGGGAAGTATATCAGATCCTGCACTGCCTGTGCCATTGCAAAATCGACGATCAAGAAGTAAGGCCTTGTTGATGCCTCTAAAATCATAGCACCAACATTGGGGGATAACCACCCGATTTGGACCTTAGTGCAACTCCTTATCCGTTTGATATGGTGGCTCCGATTAGATATTATGGGACCAGTTTCCCAATGAAGTGTGATTTGATGAATGGGTGTTTTAAATATGTAAAAAGATGATAGGGGTTTAATCTATAAGCTCTAAAATATGCAGATATATCTATATAACCCAGGTGATCTCATAATAATGCGCTTTTTGATGATTCCAAGCAGACAAATAATAATATAGATTATTTACTTATCTACAGAAAGATGCATTTAAATAATGATTACTTTGTTTAAGAAATTAAAAAAAGTAATATGAAAACATATCGCATAACATACTAATATTTATCGATGACATGTGTATATAATATAATAATTCTAAATCATTCACAAATGAAATAATACAGAGTTGTTTGAAAACATGTGAATACATCAACAATAGCAAATCAATGGAATGTTAATTACATAAAAAAAAAAAAAAAAGACAAAAGAACAGTGATAGAAGTACCAAATGCATTTGAATCTCATTTATGCAAGTAACACTCTAGTTCAATCTTCTTATTCTGGAAACTCCAAGGAGATACAAAAATGCAAGTCTTTATGGAGCTCTTTCACAAAAAGTATGAACCTCAATCCACAGCTTATAAAAAATAAATTAAGAAGTGCAAAAGTGCAACCATCTCAAATCTAGTTTTATACAAATTGAGGACCTTTTTTAAAGTGACATGAAAGGGTCTTTATAGTAAAATTAAAAACAAACTGTCCATAAAACTTGTTGAGAGTTGTTGGAACTACCTTTATCAAAATATAGGATTTGAAATTCAAAAATAGAATTGTGATAAGCTTTGAAGAGATTCATCGCATCTAGGCTTTCTCTTGCATCTTTAACCGACAAATTGAGAGCATGCTTTGGATCTTTCGAGGATGACTCATCCTGGAGTGTAATTGTCCTGCGTATGTGGCATCTGAGAACTCGGGCATCATGCGATCAATAGCATCAACAAGGCACTTGATAGTCAGCTGTTGGCTATGCGGCTTGACCAAAAAGGACCAATGTGCATCCCAGTTAAGACCTTGTACTCTGTTAAGCCGTTCTTCCTTGGTGTCCAAATCTTCCTTCCATTTCTTCTCTAAAACTTTTTCCTTCAGAAGTATTCCTAGGGAACAATCAGAAATTAAATTGGAAGCATATAAGTTATCATTTACCAACTCAATAACATTATTCATTATAGCCCTGGCCCTGGAGGTAGCTCTTTCTGCTTTTATCAACTGTGTTTCCCATTCCGAAAACAATATCTCTTTATGAGACTCTTCAATTTTAGGTAAGTTAGCAACTCTTCCATCTTTTGTGCTTTGCCAAGAGAGAAAATTTGTGACTTTATCATCCGCATCTTCAAATTCTAACATGGTATTAACTGCATGGTCAATCAGTGATGTCGTTATGATGCATAATGGATCAATAAAATATATCTTTTGGCAGAGTAGATTCAGTTGTTGAGATAAAACCTTATTTGCCTCTAAGACTTCCTTTTTGAACTCTTCAACCTTGGGATAATCTTTGAATTGTCCCAAGTGTTATCACTCAGAAGTCTTCCCTAGAAGTTATAAAGAAGGAATAATCTGAGGTAACTACAAACCTAATCCTTTAGACTTGGGTTCTAGCCAACCTAAGTCCAAAGAGAGCTCTCTCTTTATAATTTAACTTCATTTTGGGTAGGATTTCAGGTTAGTTCTTAGTTCTCATGATTGTTTTATTTTGATTGGGTGGTTGAATTAAGAAAGCAAATGGGAAAAATAAGTATTTAGGCCATTGGGCTATGGAGTTAATCAAAGAGTGGATTTAACTAGATTATATCAAGCACTAAAGTAAGAGTTCACAGGGCAGGCTAGCACAGCAAAAAGAAGATCTGCAGGTTCAAATGGATGAGGTAGTCCTAACTAGGGAAAAGGGAAATGAAGAATCCTTAACTGAGATTAAATTGAAGAAAAGAAGGATGATCAATAGCACAAGGAAACTAAGAATCCTTTACTATGGACCAAAGGGGGAAAAACTACGGAAGTAAGGGAGCAATTAAGGATTCCCAGAACAAGATAGTTTAGCAGAAAACATATAGAAAGTAAACAGTAAAAATAGAGAGCATTTAAGCTAATTCTGAGGTATCATTCCTTGTTTACTTTTCAGATTTCATAAGAGACACATGTGAATATTTAAAACATGAAGATAAAACAATATTTAAACATGAAGAGATAATACTTATTTGGTTCCAACTGTGCACAAGAATCTAGGGAAATGTCCTTAGCTTTATTTCATAACCCAGCAAAACCAATCTAGTCTTGAGTACAATAGCTCCTTGGCTCAATATAAAATGTCTACAGAAATGTATTTTAATCCACCCTAATTACTTCAAAAAATGAAGTATTTATACAAAATATGTTACAAAATATCTCATAACAATATGAGAATTATTCTAGGAAACCGAAAATATCTTCAAGCATGAAGATAGAGACAGATGGAGAATTGTCTTCTTGTTGTCCCTTTTATTGTAATTGTGTTAATTGTTGTAATTTGGATTTGTCTCTTTCAGTTGCTTGATACTCATGTTCTAGAATCACTTTATGTCTTTAATCTACTGATACTCTTTACCTACTACACTTTGACTTTGTTTTACCTGTTTTATCTAGCTATCATATAGATTTACTGCAGTAACTTTATAGTAAATCTGTCAGTTTCATCCACCATTCACTGTTAAGTAATTTCATCCTTATCATATTTCTATATATCTCGTCAGCTTCTGTATCCTTGGAAAAATTTGGCCTATTAACGAACAAGTGCTTAACCTCAAGCTCTATGAAAAACAGATTTTCCATACTATCATATAATACCTTTCAAGTGGGCAAAGCTTTTACCCCTAAAGTGCTATCTTGGCTGGTGGCCAACTGGTTTAGTCTTTCAACATAATCATCTTGCATCATCAGTTTGTCATGTATTACCATAGGACTGAGAAGTCCTTTTTCCCTGAAAATACCAAACTTTGTCAAAAATCTATCAATGTTTGCCTGGATGCTTTGGCACCTTTTCTCCAGATTGAGCATAAGGTTCCTCTTAATGAGGACCTTCTTTATTTCTATGATAGTTCCTGTTCTATCTTCTATTTCTAGTTCATCAAGCTGGTACATGTTTCTGTTGTTCAAAAATTCTATCAATTGGTTGCCTTCTTCAGGCTTATCTCCCAACTCTTCCATTGTCTTGTGGATTGCTTCTGTAGCCACTTTTACTAGTTCAGTTTGTTAAAAAATTACTTGAATAGATGGCCAAACATCATTGATAGAATCAATGATGTTGGCCTAAAGAATTTCCTCCATGCCTCCAAGTGGTTGTTGCAATGTCAAGTCCTTTTCAAGGACTTTTATTCTTTCTCCCTTTCTTTGATTCTTCTGAACTTCTTCCCTCTGTTGTATTTGTGCGAGTTTGAAATTAGTTTCCAAACTTGACACTTTTTCTCTAAGTTTCTTAAGCTCAGTAGCCTGGATGCTCATTTCCTCCATGGCTTTTACGAATTCAGTTGTCTTTTCTGTGGATTTCGCTGCGCTTGTTGATGTACCTGTGACTGTACCTGTGACTGGCATAGTTGTAGCTAGTGGAATTGTTGGTGCTAAGGAAGCAGGCAATGTGGAGGGTATTGCTGTAAAGACTGTAGGGATTACAGTCTGAGGAGTGGTGGCTAACTCACTCTATCTATATTGTATCATGTTATCCAGCTCTTTTTCTTTTTCTTTCAGTTGTTCATTCATCTTAAGGACTAAGTCCATAAGCTCTTCCTCCTTCCGAGTTTCCAATACATTAGTTGTCTAAGGATGATGCAGTGGAGGAATTTTGAGCTGCTTTTTTAGTGCATCTATGTCATGATTTTTCTTTTTAATAAGTTTTTATGAAGCTTTCACATCCTTGGGATCATGCCCTAGTTCTATGACTAAGTCCTCTAAGGACTTTATCCTGGTATCTTTGGTTTGTGAAAAGGCCTTCTCTAACTGGAATTGTGCTGATATATTATTCAGAAAATTTTGGAGTTGGTGTGTTGTAACTGCGTTGTTGGTCAAAGTGGAATAGACCATTTCCCCAGTCTTCTTGTGTAATTCTAGTTGGCGAATAGGATGGATATCCTTTGCCAATACTTCAAAGTATGTTTTCAAGTAATCTGGAATTGACCTGGGCTGTTGTGTACTAGGCTTCATGAAATTCATCTGTATTTTACCTTCTTTCATATCAAAGGCTGACATTAGCGTTGTCTAATTAGTAGGAGCCGTTTTGAGGTAATGTGCATAGCTTTGGGCCTTCAATTTTTCATTCCTGGCCTTTATTTCTTTGTATTTCTCTCTGATGTCTTGGCTCTAGCCACTTGGAGCTCTGAATGAAGATACTTCCATGCTCTATTGTCTCTCCAGCATTTGAGCCTGTGAAGTGGGAGGTTCTTGTGTACCTCCCGAGGGAGTGGCCTGCCTGCTTTCTACTCTTTCTGTACCTGCAGTTCCAATTGTTTCTTCAGTGAAATCTTGTTCTGAAAATGGATTCAACCTTTGACTCTTGACATAAGTCCGGGCAACAAGTCGGTTAGAAGGAGTGGCCTCCTCTCTATCTCTCTTAGGATTTCTCTCCTCATTTAGAGGAGTCTGTAAAATAGGTGGATTAATCATGATATGTTCTCGCTGAGCATGTTCTTCTTATATCTCTGGCTGCTCTGATGGCTCTTGCTCTTGAGGTCCTTCTTCTATTATTTACCCACTGCATTCCTGTGATTTCCTTCGAGATTGAAATTCTCCTGGAACCTGTAGAAATGAATCTTCATCAAGTCTTCTTTTTAAATCAATCAATACATTATTGACAACAACTTCTGTGCTATCTTGGTATACCAAAGTGTTTTCCACCCATTCTAGCTGATTTGCATACTGTTCAATTTCAAGAATTCTGTGGTGGATATAAGGAGATAGTTTGTTCTTTTGTCTCCTATTGCAAATGAACTCTAAAGGGTCATATCTCCATATAAAACTTTGTTTTAGTTTCAACCTTTGGAGAATTTCTTCTGCTTCCTTTCATGCTTTCCTATTGTTACATATAAATGGGCCAAGTTGATCTTTTATTCTAAGTTGAGATTTCTTCTTAGCCTTCACAAAATGCACCTCATCTGAATTAATCGTTTGCCTGTAGTACTCCAGAGCAAACAATCTCATCGGGAGGTATCTAGGAAGTTTGTAGGGAGCAAACTCACATCCATACATTCTGATTTCAGTGTGATTTTGGTACAAGTACCAATCTCCCACTCTATATTGTTTGGACAACTATAGGACCCTCCTAATATCTGCACTGATTCTGGGGGGAGGACTTCCTAATAACATAGTTGCCACTGGGTACACAAAGAGATCTATAAAATCAATATAAGAATATTAAGAGTCATATAGGTGGATTAATGAAGTCCAGAAGACCACTTATCTAGGGTTGCCTCTGGTATGAAGCTTTTGGAGTGTGATTGGGAATTTATTAGCTTGATAATACAGGAACAGATGATATAAAATTGAAGAATATTTGAACACTCTTTCATTGTCCATCCTCATGAATTGATCATGCATCTTATCTGCAATGAGCTTAGCATAGTCAAACATGATGGCTAGGGGCTATCCAGGACTGTAAATGGACATAAAGGCTATAATAATTTCATCAACAAACTCACTTATAGTCTGGCCTAACACACGGGATATCATTTCTATGATGTCTCGGCCAAGATCAGAGAATATGGTAGACATGTATGGTGGAGGATCCTTTGGAATGTATTTCTCTTCCCTAATGAAGGTTTGGAATAACTTAGCAAGTTTGATTGAGGTGAGTGCAAGTAATCTATTAAGCAAATATCCAACAGAAAGAGGGGTCAAGTTTTGGCCTAGTTGTAACTGAAGCATTTCATTTATAGACTCAATAGTGATGGTAAATAATACAGAGTGGTCAGGGGTCATCATTGCTCTTTGGATGGGATTATAGTTCATATGGAAATAGTGGATAATCTCTGGGAAGATATGAACTCTAGGGAATTGGTACTTGGGTAAACCTAATTCCCAAAGACCTATTTTGTCTACATGGTTCAAGTATTGGTCTCTGTACCTGCAGTATAGCTTCAAAGGGGATTCTTGGACAGAGGTATCTTTAATTTGAAAATCTTTATCTGTCAATGGGAGATGGTCTAAATCCCTATGGGGAGTAGAAATTGGTAGGACGTTCAATGCAATGGGAGCATCCATCCTTGGTTCTTGTGGATTCAAGGACGGGGGTGAAGGGCTTTTAGTGAAATTGGGGAAAACTAGTCTAATTCAAAGTATTTGGAGTCACTGGGAAACTGTCTTACTGAACTACTTAGTAATTTAAAGCAATTGAGTCAAGGTTCGGGAATAAAATAAGGTTTCTCAGTGATTTTGGGTAAATACCTGGTTTCAGCTTTGAACAGAGTGATGGGCAACTGTGCATGGTTTGCAGGAAGCGCACGCGACTGAAAGGTGGTCTGGAGTTTCAACAGCTTTAGCAAGTTGGCAGTTGGACGTGGGTAGACGGTTGCACGTACTCTGGTGCTTGCATGGAAGTCTGAGCGGTCTTTTTCATGATAAAACTAAAAACAATGAGTTTTTTAGTTTTATTTACAAATTCAACTATTTTGTGGGTACGCGGGGAAAGGTACATTTGGCGTTAGTGGGGGATGAGAAGTTTTGTCGTTTAGTGGGAGGCGGTAAGCAAGTTCATATCGCACTGCTTTTGGGCTAGAGCAGTTTTGGGGGTAGGCCGCCCGATGCCTTTCATCAGGTGCCACGTAGCAACGGGGTGAATACTGAAACCACCCATTTCGAGTGGGTAAAGGTTGGCTTTCAGAGGCTGTCCGATATGATCGTCAACCGTTGGATCAAAAGGGACCAGATCGTACGGTGATCAGGGTGAGGATTTGATATCACGTTTAATGGAGGGGCCTGGCAGAGGTTTAAGCATGGCAGGATTAATTAAAGTTATGGAAATTATACTCAAACAAAATAAAGTTTGTTCTCTTTCTGTAACTTCTTACGAAATTTCAATCTAATGCTTAGAGAGAAAGTTATGATGATTTTCCCAAGGTCACCTGTTCAGGATGTAATTTGGGAGTCTGCAAAAACCCTAACCTCCTCAGATCATATATATGAAAATATAGCGAGCCAAGATCTGAAATTTGGGCCCAAGGTTCAGAGTGATTTCGTCTCAAACATGTTTTTTTTTCTTCTTAAACATCACAAAAAAAAAAATACTATAGTGAAAATTCCACAATGACTTATTTGGAGCAGTGAAACCCTAGAATCCAAAGCTTTGATACCAAATGTTATGAAACCAGCTCACAAAATGATAGAAAAGATAGATCAATGCCTTAGAAATAAGCCTCTTGAGGGGGCAACCTCGTTGACATTACACAAATGAACAATTCTTGGATGATACAAATGAAAAGACCTCCTTTCTGTATATAAAAGTCTAAGGGGTCATAATATAATCAGAGTGACATAACAATAATAATGTAAGGGAAAAATAATAACAATAGTGGGTGTATATGGGGCACAATAATAACAATTTGGGGACTACATGGGCACAACAATATAATAAGGGGGTTGTACTAATAACAATAAGGGGTTACACTAGTAGTATAGGGACCTAACGACAAACGACCTGAAAGTGAAACCTAGAGGAATGATTAAGAACCCAAGTTTGCACAACTAGGTAGATAGGGATCGGGACACGTCATACCAAAGGTAATACCTGAAGGGAGAGTGCCCAATGTTTCATGTTATAATAGACCAGAGGCTTGAGGGTTGGGATTACCCAAAAGTTACAATATGTTGCACAAAGTTTCATCACCAGGCTGGAATGGAGTGGGTGGAGCCCACCTGGCCTATGCCTAACCTGACAATGTAATTTGGAGTGCCCAAGGCTATGCACCATAATTTTAAATGCCAAGACACATCGGTACTATTCTAAATTCCTTCCACCATTTAAAAAAATTTAAGCAAGGTTTCAATTTTGAATCATACATGCGTAGTGTATAGCGCTTTTCTCCGAGGCCTATATTGTGAAGAGTTTTGACTCTTAGGGATATAAAGACAACTTGAACTTGGTGGTTTTGCTAAGAGATTTTTTTTACAGGGCATCGACTGCAAAAAGGGGCCAATTTTAGAAACTCTAATGGAATATTCACATCACATAGTCAACTATAAGTTGACCATAATAGACCTCCTCAACCATAACTCTAATATATTCATCCAGAGTCAACCATGGACTACTAATCCTTCCGTCTAAAGATGGTGGTGTCAAATAACATAACAAAATTAGTAAATGTGGTTGATATAAATTGATGAGTTCCATTTGTTTACCTTTATATGAAAAGTGACATATAAAATATTTTAGATCGACTTATATCAACCACATTTACTAATGTGATTATGCTAGTCCTATGTATTCTCATATTTATGCCCACTGCATATGACCTTCTATCCACATATATCCCAAGATTATCCATATGTTTTCATGGCCAAATTCATTGCATGTTTTTGTTCTCAAATTCATTGAAAGTTAATGGATAAATGAAGAGTTAAAAGAATTATTATGAAAAAATAAGAAATTGGATATGAACTATGAAGGTTTGTCTTAATTGAATTAATTAAAATGTGGAGAAAATATTTATGTGGTGTTGATATCAATTTCTCACTTCAATTAAGTAAGAGGAGATATACTAAAGAGGTATTTCTCATCAAATAATTAAAATTTGACGTTCTTCTAATATTAAGATAAAATTGTGCCCCTCATGAAAGGATGTGTGATTATATACATTGTGTTTTTGTTTTCTATTGTAAAATAATATGGTGGGAATGGCATCATAATGGCATTAAAATAAGAGATCCTTCATTTATGAAAGATGTAGAGAATGATATAAAGAATAATTCAATAGGATCGTTATTTAGGATATAATATAAAAGAATTACATTAATAAAGGAAAGGTTGATAAATTGTGGATGAATGAGAGGGAATGAGCTGATTGTAGAGAATTGAAGAAGAAAAAAGCTAACTAGAGAATAAAATTAAATTTCTGAGAGAGGAATGAGGTGACTATAAAAACTTGAGAAGGGTAGAGTGAACTAGAGAAGAAAATATTAAAGGTCAAAGAGTCGAAGTAGGTGAGTACAAAAAATCAAAGAAGAGAAACTAAACCAAAGAAGAACATATTGGAGATAATTGATAAGAAAGGGTTGGTGTCTTATATAGGTTTTGTGTACAAAGTAGCTGAGGGGATTGGTTCCTCCTATAGGTTGGTAGGATATAATATAACAGAATTAAATTAATAAAGGAAAGGTTAATAAATTGTGGATGAATGAGAGGGAATGAGGTGATTGTAGAGAATTGTAGAAGAAAAAAGCTAACTAGAGAATAAAATTAAATTTCTGAGAGAGGAATGAGGTGATTACAAAAACTTGAGAAGGGTAGAGTGAACTAGAGAAGAAAATATTAAAGATCAAAGAGTCGAAGCAGGTGACTACAAAAAATCAAAGAAGAGAAAATTAAACCAAAGAAGAACATATTGGAGATAATTCATAAGAAAGGATTGGTGTCTTATATAGGTTTGTGTGTACAAAGTAGCTGAGGGGATTGGTTCCTCCTGCAGGTTGGTACCTATAAAGAAATAAAGGGGATTATTTTTATTATAGGTTGGTACATACAAATATTGAGGGCATTGGTGTCCCCTGCATTTTGGTGCCTAGAAGGATTATACAAGTAGCTTGAGTAGGTTGGTTCCTTTAAAGAACAATAAACTAAAAGGAGTTTTGGATTTATTCCCTTATGGGTTTCCATGTATATACTGTGATCCATGTTCCACCTACAAGTTTTATTTCTATGGTGCTATAATTTTTTATAGAAGTAAAAAAATGTATTATAATGATTCCTCCTTGGCCCTCTCCATATAATTATGATTCCAACAAGTTTATGAGCAAAAAGTTGATGCCACAATGTGACAACCATATCTTAGTGTCTGATCATTTCATAATGGTCATCCATAATCAATGATGTTGAAATATGGTCTAACAGATTCTTAACTGTCAAGCAAATTCAACCATGGACAATCATAATTGATAATGTCAAATCTGGTAACAAAATATCAATGTCACAATGATCAAACATGTCATAGTGGTCATCCATTATGATATGGTTGACCATGGTCAACATAGTCAACCTTTTTAAACCATAGTCGACCTTAGCTAACCATATGTTGATCATTTTCAACCATAACTAACCTTTTTCAACCATAATTAACCATGGTCAGACTTAGTCAACCATGTGTTCACCATATGTAACCATGGTCCATAGATAACATGGGAAAATGATCTAGGTGGATATTGGTGGCCACCAACCTATTCCAATTGGGACTCCCACCATTGTTTCTTTCAGTTTACTTAATTATAGCACAATTTACTAATTTTTGTAGTTTTTCGAGTCCTCAACTTCTCAAGCCATTTTGAGACCTTAAACATCATTTTTATGGAAAATAAGAAAAATTGTAGTCTATGGTATTGGTTTATAATTGGATGGTGTAATCCTTGGATAGATTTTTCCAACGAGGTATTGTACGCATCAAATTGAGATCGTATGCCAAAGTCACGGCCCCAAGAAGTTAATGTACCAATTTACCCCAACGGGGCCCACAAACGTTTGGAACTTCATCTCCTAGGGTTAAGGATTTTAGATGTTTAGGATTTTCCATTGTTTCTAAATAATAAGTGTTCCTTTGATCCTCATTATAACATAGTTCAGAAGGCATGTAGTTGCACATCTCTTCTAAGATATAAGTTACCATCACGTGAGCTAGTTTATTTCCATTCTGCATGTAAACATTTTTCATTACTTTGTTATTAATGAATTGAAGTTATGTTTTCATTATATCTCTGTGTTTTTATTTATATTTGTCTTTCATTTTCTCCCTTCATAAATCTGGATCATTGGTATTAGAGCAGTCTCCCCTTTCTCTATTTTTATGTGAATGTCCCTAATGAGGTCGAGATATAAGGAGTTGGGATTTCAACTAGTTGAGCCTTTGCAAGACAGTCCTCCTCGACATTGATGACCTCCCATGGCAGAAGAAAAGAAGGATGATGAAGCATGAAATCTTGTCATACTTTTGCTCAAATAAGCTCTGGAGCATAAAAGCAATGATATGACAAACAACTTTTCCCTGATCCTTCAGTGGATGCCCATTGGTAGCACATATTCATCCAACAGTCACTTTGGAGGCACCACCTCCTTCAAGGTACAAGTAAACTTTGATATCCCTATATTCGAATGGCACATAGATGTAGATGTTGTAGATAAATGGTTGAATCTGTCAGAACATTATTTTTTGGTTCATAGCTTCTTCGATGGGGAGAAAATTACTTTTATAATGCTTAAGGTTCCCCCCCCGTGTAAAGTATTGGTGAAAAAATTATTGTGAGAGAAGGATTGAGGAACCCTCTTTGTTTACAGTCGCCCCCTCTTGGAACTCTTTTTGAGATGATCCTAAAGAAGAATATTACCATGTAGGGAGCTATGAGGACAAGTACATATGTGGACCACACTCCGACAGCAAAGTGACCAAAATGTGCATGAGCTCAAAAATGTTTTTCATACTCTACGCACAAAGTTGGGTATCAAAGAATGTGAGCAATGTCTAGTACTCAAGTACCATGGTTTTCTTCACAAATATATTCAAGGAGAAATGGAGTTCCTGTACATCTCCTTACTTGATGCAACGCCGCCAAGAATGAAAAAAAAAAATAAACAAAAGCACAGCTTTGGATTCACGAACTAGAACTAGGGCAAGAGCATCCCCAAACTGTAGGAAAAAAGAAAAAACAAAGATGGAGCGGCCTAGGAAAACCCATCGAAGCCACAAGAAAAGAATGGTACCATGAAGATGAAGAAGGAAACATAAAAGTGATATGAGTTCCACAAGATCCCCTCTCACAACGCAAATGAGTGTTGTGCCAAGAAGTCATTGGTGGTCAAGCTGGAATCTTCAAAGTCTAATGCATCTTTTGATTCTTATCCAAAAACATACATGGGGAGTAACAAGGGGAAGTAGATTATTGGCACAGTATCTAGAGCCACTGTTGCCACCACTAAGGTCCAAAATATTGAGCCCAAAAATCCAAACGAGGGGGAGTGTCTCTTCCACTCACAGATGTTGGTGAAGGATTCATCATTGCAGTTCATTTTCAACAACGAAAGCCAAAAGAACCTCATTTCAGTAGAGGACATGAATCAGTTGGGGTTACTAACCACACCACACCCACAACCTTACACCACCTGGTGACTTCATCAAGGACGATATCTCCATGTCAGCCAGCAGTGTCATATTCCCTACAACAAGCACTACACGGATGAGGTATTGTGTGATGTTGCTCCTCTTGATGTTTGTGTTGTATTATTAAGTTAGCCATACTTGTGGAAGCATCATGTTGTGTATGAGTTTAGGCCTTGCACTGCTATTATTACTTTGGGAATTAAGTTATGCAAGATATCAGAGGTAGTCCCGCCTTCCACCATCTCTTTGATCTCTACTAAGAAATGCAGTAAGATCATCTCCCAAACCGAGAATTTTTTATTTCTTTTCTATTCATTCTTAAAGTAAGGGGAAGATCATGGCCACATCCATGGACCCTAAGAAAGTTTCCTCCATGCAGCAGAAGTAGGTGGATAAGGTCATGGAAGAATACAGGGACATCTTCTCCTCACCCATAGGGGTTCCCTCACACTTTTAGGTTAATCATTCGATTGATCTAATCCCTATATCACCTCTACCCAATGGATCGATATACCGCCACTCCATTCTAAAAATGAAGAGATCAAGTGGCAGATCCAAGAGCTGCTACAAAAAATTCACACCCGACCAAGTTCATCACCTTGTGGGAGCCTGATTATATTTGTACAAAAGGAGGCTGTGACCTAGAGGCTCTATCAGGCAGTGAACAAAATCACTGTCAGGAATAAGTATCCAATCCCATGGATTGATGACCTTCTTGACCAGCTCAAGGGGGGAAAGTATTTTAGTAAGATCAATTTTAAGTTTGATTATCACTAGGTTCCAATAGAGCCCATAGATGCATGGAATACCACTTTCAAATCAAAGGAGGGCCTTTTTTAATGGTTTGTCATGCCTTTCAGGTTGACAAATGCACCTGCAACTTTTATGATGTTGATGGATGACATCTTGTGGCCCTTCATCAACTGATTTGTGGGTGTATATCTAGACACCATCCTTATTTTTGGCAAGAGTTTGAAGGATCACTTGCAACACATTCAAAGGGTCCTTCAAAGCGTACGACAGCACAAACTATTCGCCAACCTAGAGAAATGCACCTTTGGCATGGGTCAGGTCCAATATCTGGGTTATGTCGTGGATGAGAAAGGCGTGAATGTGTATCTGGCTAAGATCCAATTCATTCTAGGTTGACTAACCCTAACCACTCTAATAGAGTATTGCAACTTTTTGGTCCTTACCAATTTTTATCAAAGGTTTGTGTTGGAATTCTCCCATATCACTTAGCCTTTGAGTCAAGTTACAAAGGGTAGAGTGAAAGCAATTTTTTCTTGGTTCAAGTCCCAACATAAGGCATTCATTGAACTGAAGCACCACCCCTGCTCTACACCTATACTCACATTGCCAAACCTGCAACAGCCATTCGAAATCGAGATGGATGCCTCTGAATATGTTATTGGTGTAGTTATCAACTAGTAAGGGCATCCCATGACATATCACAGTGATATACTTTCCAATACAATTCAGAAGTACCACACCTATGATAAAGAGATGTACTCTATCATGTAGTCTTTCCAAAAATGGAAACATTACATTTTGGGGAATGAGACAGTCATCCACACATATCATTGACCTCTTTAGTTTATATATACACAAGGGAAGTTACAAATGATCGCCATGAGAAGTCGTCTACATATATTCAACAATTACCCTTAAACATTAAGTACAAGAAAGGTAGCACCAATCATGTTGTATATTTCCTCAGTCAACCCCCAGTTATCGCACTAACTACTGTTCTCAACTCTTATGGCCACAAGGCCCTTGGATGGCCACAAATGTAAAAGAATGATTCAGAGTTTGCGACCACTTACTAGATGCTAGTGGATTGCAAGAAAGTTCTAAATTTACACAAAATCCACACATCTATAGTTCGAGGATGATAAATCAACCCGAATTATTAAACACATCCAACATATTTTCTAGCAAGTGCATGACATCTTGGATAAATCCAATTCCAATTACAAGCAATTACATCATTAACATCGGGTGTCGCATAACTTTCAAATAGGTGACAAATTTTGCTGCATTTGCAGAAAGAACACCTTACTGGAGCCCATCAGAAGATAAAACCACTCTGATATGGGCCTTACACTATCACCAAGGGTATGGGAGACAATCCTTTTGAGCTTAGCATTCCCCCACTCCTTGGCTTACACCCAGTGTTCTATGTGGACTTCCTTTGGGAAAACTTTCCACCATTACTAAACACATCAGAAATTAGAGAACAACTCACACCAACAGAGCTAAACCGAGACTACATGGAACATGCCACAACTAATTGGATCATGGAGACGAAGATCAACAACACTCGCCAGCAAAATATCCAACTGTAACGGGTTTTCAAAGATATCCAACTCCTCAACCAAGGCATGTGGGTTACGAGGGAGCAAGTTCAACATAAGTTTCCCCATCTCATGGAGGAACTCAATGCAATGGGGACCATTACTTCCTAAGGTGGGGGGGGTGATCCAGGTGGATATTGGTGGACATTAGCCTATTCCAATTGGATCCCCACAATTGTTTCTTTCAGTTTCCTTAATTGTAGCACGAATTAATAGTTTTGGCAACTTTTCGAGCCTTGAACTTTTAGAGTCACTTTGAGGCCCCAAACGAAGTTTTTTTTGTAAAATGGGCATACCCATAGCTTGTAGAAGAAAGTCGTATTCCTCAAATAGATCTTCCAGTGAGGTATTGTACACATCAACAATAGATCTTATGCCAAAGTTATGACGCCGACAAGTTGATGTATCAATTTGCCCTAACGGGGCCCACTTACTTTTGGTGCTTCATCTCATAGGGTTAGGTTTTTTGGATGTTTAAGGTTTTCCATTATTTTTTAATAATAAATAGGCCTTCAAGACTCATTGTAACACAGTTTAGAAGGCATGTACTTGTCGCATCTCTTCTCAAAGATAAGCTACCATCGCCTATGCTAGTTTATTTCCATTTTGCATGTCAACAGTTTTTGGTACTTTTTTATTAATGAATTGAAGTTTGGTTTCATTGTATCTCGGTGTTTCTATTTATATTGTATTTCAATTCGTTCCTTCATAAATATGGATAAAAAACCACGGTAATTTATGGTCAAAAAATATTTAATAATGGTTTGCATGGTCAACGGGGCTAACTATGGTAAACAATGGACAATATGGTCGAACATGGTCAACCTTAATAAACCTAGGCAGCATAGTCATCGATTGTTTACCATATTCATCTATAGGCAACTGTTGAAAACCTTGAACAACGATGGATACCCATAGTCAATCATATGTTGACCATAGTCGACCATGTTTGGCCAAGATCAACTATGGTCAAACAAACTCATACATGGCCAAACATTATCAAAATGGTCAACCATGGTCAACATTTTTCAACCATGATCAATCATGGTCATGTCCATTCAACCATAGAAAACCTTGAACAATAATGGTCAACCCATGCTCTATTATGCTCAAGATGGGAAACTTTGGTGAATCATGGTTAAAATGGTTTAGCATGGTGAACCATGTTGTTCGTGGTCAAACATGGTCAACCATGGCCATCCATTGTCAACATGGACAACTATAATCTATCACAAAAAAATGTTATCAACCATGGTCAAATTTATCAAACATGTTCATTCATGGTTATCATGGTCAAACCATGGTCAACCATCATCAACCATGATCAAACATGGTGAGTCACGATCAATGATAGTCAACCATAGTCAATCATAATCTATCATAGTCAATTGTAGTTAGCTATGTACGAGCATGGTCATCCATAGTCAACTATATGTTGACCATAATAGACATCCTCAACCATAGCTTGAATATATTTAGCCATAGTCAACCATAGTCTACTAATCCTTCCTATTGAAGATAAGGGTGTCAACTAGCACAACTGCATTACTAAATGTGGTTGATATACACTAATTAGTTCCATTATTTTTACCTTTTATATGCAAAGTGACATATAAAATGTATTAGATAATCTTGTGTCAA